>JAQFZC010007915.1:0-10713 GCA_034695205.1 Dicyrtoma fusca | reverse complement strand
GGAAACCCGTCCATTTTGCTTCTTTCGTAAGGATATGCAAAATAATACAACAAAATATGTCGACTTTCTCGACAAAACTAGATAAAAATGACCAGGACTGTAAAGGAAAGATGAAAAAAAAATGGGTAACAAAATCCAATCAGGAAAATCAAATAGGTGTGTAATACACTACACTAGCTTGTATGTAGGTGGCAGATCAGATGAAATCAAAGGAACAACGTAATAAAGATGCATGTAAGGTAATGCAGGTAAAGGGAGTCCATAAATTACGTTGATAAAAAGTAAAGTGGCTTCTTGGGAACTACCAGCTTTACCTACTGTTAACCTTTTCGAAGCAGTAATATGTCTAGTTTTACATATTTTGAAAATGATAGTTTCTAGTTTTGACCTTTTTGAAAATGCTGATTTCTAGTTCTGACCTTTTTGAAAAAGTTAATTTGTAGACTACACACTTCGTAATGCATTATGCATTTCCATGGTTTCTAAGTTCATAATAGGTTAAGCTACTGCTAAAAAAGCAGAAAGCTTTTGTCGAAAGGATTGATTTTGAAATTTAAATTAATACTGCTCCAAACGTAATTTGTGGATGTTCCCTAACCGAACGGCAAAAACTGCAAGGACAATTGATATACACCAGCAAGTGTCTGGAATTAGTCATTAAATGGTGATTCTGCTAGTCTGCCAATCGTGTCACCACTCAGCTCGTCAACTCGTTTAAAAGAGCCACACCGATCATCAAGATTAAGATGTGATGCGTTGACACACTAATTTCTGAATCTGTGCAGGACTGCAGGAGTTACATGCCTACTCTCGTGTAGGATGTACTAGGAACCTGCTTCCATTTTATTGTTCTATACAGCACTAGTGCAGTAGTGGCTCAGCAGGATTTTTAAAAATAAAATAAATAGCACATAATAATATCAATTTCCCTTGCTTTTTATTTACTTCCCATGCCAGTCATAGCTACACAGGGATCATCCATACATTGCGTACACACGTCTTTCGAAATATCCCCGCCCCCTCACTAGTTATACAATCTCTACCTCAATCATCAAAAGACTATCTTCTACCAGTATACTCGTTCTTATCTTCAAAAGTGTCTATTTTAATTTAAAAGCCGAGCTTAAAGTGTTGATTTTTATAAAAAGAAAAGTTGTCCACAAAGTCAACTTCCACCAAAACAATTTTTCTGAAAACCGATGATACCTGCTGTAAAAATAGGCATTTTAAAAAACGTACATTTAAAATGTTTTTTCCAAAACGTTCATTTTAATAAAAACACTTTTGAAAAAAGTCAATTTATAAGTTCCTACAAAGATTCTGTAGCAATGTTCTCAATAACTATCAAAATAGATTGCAATTCTCCACCAAGAACCAACACCACCCCCTTCTAAATGGCCATAGCAACGTTTGGATGATCCCAGTAGACATCCATTGGTAGTTTGGTGTGTTTTTATGCTTACAAAAATATAACAATTCCTTTCGCATTGAATTGTAACTGTACAGCTTTATAAGAGCCCAACGTCGGCCCAGACAAACATTGAAACCTGAACACGTACACACGGTTTTGTAACGCCACCAAAATATCATAAAAAAATCCTCTAAAGTCTCATCCATTGTTTATCTGTGTTTTGTTTTGTTTGTCAGCACACACATTTTCTCTCTCTCTCTCTCTCTCGCTAGTCATTGATACGACTCTACTCTATACAGGGTCGACTCTCTAAAGAAAACAAGTCAAGAATTCAAAAATAAATAGAAAAGTGCCTCTTCACATCCTTTGAGTGAAGTCTAAAAATTAAAAATAATATATTTTTAATCCTCTCAACTATTTCCATTTTGCCAGGAATTCCTTTTTAAATGCAGAAAAACCACCAAGCATGTACCTACTGCACATTATACAGCTCTGTGTCTCTGACTCTGATTTACTTCCAAGAAAGTAGATCAACTTTTAAATGAGGTACTTCATGTACATACATCATGGGTGCCTACATACATAATGCATAGCTAAGGTTGACGGTTTAACGTTTTGCTGGGAAATAATATGTAAACAGTCTAGAGACCATTTAAATTGCACTTCCTAGCGCTTTTAACTATTTTTCCGCTTGAATGCAAAATAATTAGCAAATTAGGTGCATGCATCCCCTGTAGAAACTATACCAGGCACACACACACTTTTCCCATTGAAATTGAAATGCTGAAATACTCATAAACAAGGCCAGCGTAAAAATACCCATGTAACAGTTTCTACTCAACTTCGACTGCTCCCATTTATTTATCATTAGAAACTATTTTCTAACACAAATAGCAATGTGTATGTATACATACTTTAATTAAAGAAGGAATGACAGTGATAGTGCCTCCCTACTTTGTCTTTGCATATTTTGAAGGGTTTCCAGCTAAACAATAAAAATAATTCAAACTATTTAAATATTATTTGTCATCACAACAGTCATTGACGTACACATCTAACTAATTCTGAAAAACAATAATTATTGCAACTAATGGGGTTCCGTGAATTTATGACAAAGACCAGTTTATATTTGTGTGTGTATCTACGTGCATTGCAATAGTACATGTTTATTAGCACAACACCTGGCAATTCTCATAAAGATTGCAGTGGCAATTAAGTAAGCTGGATTTTCCCTAATATAAGGCGGACCTTCGAGACAAGAAAGACAAGGCACTAAATGGGAACCTTGTAAGTATGACTTTATCATCACACTTTCGCTTGGGTTAGAAAACATCTTTGAAAAAACCGTAACATTGTAACACGAATGTGTTGAAAAAGTTTTCAAACATAACCTTAAGCTTTTTCAAAAGCTTCAAGCACAGATTTTAACCTTTTGAAAGAGTGTAACACATAGGTATTCGACTTTTCAAAAAATGCGAAAGTAGATCTTAACCTTTTGGAAAAGAGTACCAAATAATATTATACTTTCCCAAAAAATACTGAAACGGATTTTAACTTTTGAAACAGTGTAAATCTATGTACTATTTAGGCCTTTCAAAAAATGCAACAGTAGATATAACATTTTGCAAAAGTCTGCAAAACAATATTACGCTTTTTCAAAGTTTCAAACAATACTAAAAATGGATCTTAACCTTTTGGAAAAGAGTACAAAATAAGTGTATACTTTCCAAAAAATACTAAAATGGATTTCAAATATTTCAAACAGTGTAAATCTATGCATTTAGACTTTTCAAAAAATGCAATTTTACATCTGAACCGTTTGGAAGGGCGTCCAAAATAATGTCAAACTTTTTCAAAAATAACAAAACTAGAAGTCAGCTATTTGAAAGTGTGTTAAACATGGTGTTCCCATACTATCTCTTTTACTTATCATTTTTATAACGTCATATTTGAAAGGCCCCCAATAACAATAACAGTGGAGTTTTGTGGGCTTAGAATAGGAAGCCTCACCACGTACACCAAAAAACACACCTATGCATAAAGGATGTAAATGGCAATAATGGTGACAATAAGGAAATTTAAAAAATTTGCAGAGTCACTTGAGCCATATAGGCAGGTACATAATACATATGTATATCCCAAGGTATACCTAGGCAGGCACACTACAAAAATAAAAATGTCCCTATCAGAAAATACGTACATTCACCCACGCTTTGGAAATATTTTTAGCCATTTTTGCTATGCAGACATTATATTAGCCACTGCAAGAATAGCTCCCACACTGCATAGGTGTTACCCTGGGCGTGTCAGATAAATCGTAAAAATGTACACTGGAAGCACGTCATAAAGAATTCTAGTGACAGAATTCTACGTTGAAAGGTTCACCTTGTGGAAATTTATGAGAAATGATTGCTAATCATCCCTACAAATGTTTCTCTAAATTGTCTGAATTACTTTTACTTGTATTACTACTACGGCTCTGAAATAGCAGCTAATTCCAAGGGCAGTAATGACACACGTTAGAAGTGTTAGTCATATATTCCTTTCCAGGAAACCAGAATAGCAGAAATACTTGTTTGAAAAATGCTAATGTGCTCAGTTAGTAGCATTCTAATTTATATTTTTCTGTGTGTAAGTACTGATATATAGGTTTATCTAGTTTCTAGTGCTACTGACCCCCAGTACAGACAAAATCACCATCCGAATAAAAGCGAAACTGTTCCACATATAAACGACTCCAAAACAACCGCAACTAGAAGGAAATGCAAGTAGAAAATGTAATTGAAAAGGGCAATACTAGGAACGATAATCCCTCCATAAAGAAGGTACATATTATAAGCTTTTAGTTTTTACAGCCCTATAAGGAAGGCACACACACGCCTATTTGGTTACCTTTCTGAATGAGCTAACAAGATGGGTAATGCAATGGAAGGAACGGCTGGATAAGCCATGAGAACGAGCACGAGATTAGCAAAGTTTGTGGGAAAAAATGAGTCAGTGTGCTCATCAGTATGCGTCCATCAGCTGATGCAGTACCGTACCGTAAAGCACAGGACCATAACTACCTACACATGAGTTTAGGCAATGCAAAGGTCAACCTAACGAATTTTGAGGCCAAATTTAAATTGAAATGTAAAAATTTCTTTACAAAAATTGGCGATGTATTTTTTAAGGAAGGTAGATACCTCTGTTACAGACTATTTTTAAAATGATGCCATCACAAATGCATTCTGACCTGCCCGTTAAAAATGTCTATCTACATACGGCAAAGCCACTGACTAACCTTAGAAAGATCTCTACAGCTGATGTGAAGGAACATTGAAATTTATGACTAGTGACAGAGGAGAGCAGCTGGGGGGATTTCCATGTCATTTCCAAGGAGATATGAGTTGGGGAAATTGAAATGCCTTCGGATAGATGGAAAAAAAGGGGCAAAAAGGGGAAAAAAGTAAACTCACATCAAGGGAGGCGAGGCAGTACCAGCAGAAGACGTGCTTGCATCTCTTGCACATCATCTGAGCACAGCCCGAGTCCTTCTCGATGGGGACGTGGCAGAAGGGACACTTTTTGATGCTCTCGATGGAGTAGAGCTCCTCGTCGTCCACGCTCAGCTTTCCCGCCTTGACGAGCTTCCGGCGGAAGGACTCGCAGGAGGTGTCGGGGTGCCAGGGCAACTTGCACTCCGCACAGAACGTCTTCGAGCAGGTGGTGCAGGTGATGGACGTCGTGCTCACGCCCGCCCGACACTTGTCACCCACAGACTCCACCAAACACACCGTCTCACACCCCGGCGACGGACACCACATCACCTCCGCATCCTTCTCCACCTCTGCAAAACAAACAACAACAAAATCCATCAACTTTCTCATCTTCCACCACAAAAACAACCAAAGACCGAAATCTGTCTTTTTCCTTTTTTCACTAGCGTTACATTTTCCAATTCACTTTCTTTTTTACTTTTTAGAATATACAATTAAAATTAAAAGCCATTTTCAAAATTTATTAAAGCAGGGCCTTTTCCATTTTTTGTACTTTTGTACAATGCATTCATGATATTTTCCACCTTTGAAACACAACTTGAACATTTTCTGAAGCCTTTCTCTTTGGTAAACTGTATACCTCTGTTTTATACGGCGTATTATTAGCGATCGCAGGTTGTACATATAAAGACACGCACCTGTCTAACTGACGATTAATTTGTATAACGCTTACATTTCTGTGGCAAAATCCCACAAACCTACAAAAAAAAGTAACAACGCTAATAGGTACTTCCACGCTACTCTATAAAGTAATTCCTTAACTTCCCCTTTAACTAAACAAAGGTATGTAGGTACCTATGTATGTATCCCCTGTCTTAGGAAGAGATGGAAAATTTTAATTTTTACAAAGTCATTTGTAGGCAAGAAAATTTTGTTCATCATAGTGCGTCTGGAATTTGTATTGACTGTACATGTATGTACGTAGACATGTACCTCACTAACCATTGTGAATTCACTTTTAGCAGAAAAGGAAACTCGTCTAGGAAATTTGGTAGACAAAACGCATTTTTATATAATAAAGTTCCGCTCCACATAACCACCAAGGAGCATGTAATAGGAGTAAAGAATCTCATGTCATGATTCACATGTACTCAGCAATATATTATTATTTTGAGGCTGATGAGAGAGATCCCCTTCTGTGATCACGGGACGAACTGAATTGATAAGAAACTCGAAATTTCATGCATTCTTTCCCTCTATTTAGTAATTTATAGTAGGCACTTAAAAGCATGCAGTGTACAACTGTATTAACTCAAATCTTGTTTAAATCCTACGCCAATGAACTCCTATTTTCCGCTTAGGGATCTACCAAATACAACGTCCAAACTAACGACAAGACTGTAACTGTACTGTAATTGATTTCAATAATTCTTTTATAAATGGTCAAATCATTCTGCTACACTTTTTACAAAATGCGAAAGCATAGTGATACTTTATTCTATTGGTTAGTTAGGCAACTGACGCTTCCAGAAAGTCTCAAATCATAAAGTTACGCTTTTCGACAAATGCAAAACACCAAAAGTACCTTTCAGCAAACCAGTAAACCAAAAGCTAACGTTTCCTAAAATTGACACAATACGAAATTATAATTTTTTTAAACGTGGAAAGCACAAAATTAACCATTCAAAAAAGGTTAAAATCACATCAGCCGCAGCCTTCCGAAAAAGTGTAAAACAAATAGCTAACCTAGTCTAAAGTTATAGCAAAAAATTAAAGGGCCCTTTTGAAAAAATACAAATCACAAAACTGGTTTATCGAAAAAGTGTAAAACTCAAAGCAAACCTTTAATGACAAAATGGCTCTTCTCAAAAAAGGTAAAATACGAATATAACGTTTTGAAAAAGTTGAAAAACCCGAAAAGCCAAAAATTAATCTTTTCATCCAAAGGTGAGCAAACAATAAATTCTGGTTTACAAAAGTTGACAATTTTACTAATTTAAAACAGAAATCCAAGTACAATTCACGTCTACAAGTTAGTTTCATGTCCTCATATTTGAAAGACTCCTTAAACATAGGACTCAAGCAAGCTCACATGCTCAAACGTTACGCTACGCTCTGTGTTTTTACTGCTTATCTTTGTTGTTATAATTCGCAAGAGAGGAAAAAACTATAACACTTTTCTAGCTCTAACGTGATGAAATTTCTCACTGAAACAAGATTATCGCGTGTACGATGACTCACATCAGCTGATAGTAAACAATACGCTACAGCAAGTCAATGGACGGACGGACGGACTTGTCTAATTATATAGGTTTACCGATGTATGTATGTACTACTCACACTGCACACTCGAGTGCCCATACACTTGCACGCAATTATAAAAGGTAGAAAAAAAAATTGATTCATTACAATAAAATAAGAGAATAAGAGAGCCATTTCAATCAAGGGAAATTATTAAAATATTACTTTTTTAAAGTAAACTTTCCAGCGATAATGTTATTCCTCATTCATGACTTCCATATCTCAATTTGTAGCAACAAAAAAAACAAAAAAGGAAACTATGAAAAAAAGTACAAAGTTGAACAAGTTTCCTTAAAAAAGGTAAGGAACTACTAAAAATTCGTAACTAGAATCCCTGAGCGTGCTGTAGCAGTCCGGAAGTTGTCAAATGGTAGAAAGCTTTTTCGCGTCTAGGCAAACACAAAAGTGCATGCATTAATAATCCTTCTAAAATGGGACCAACTACTTCTGCAGCCTACGTTTACAAATGACTTTACTTCTAGACTAGACTCAGAGTAACGGGCCTCTTAAAACGGACGGCATGTACCTACACACATTTCGAATTTGGGGCAAGCTGTACCTATTAAAAAAGGTCAAATATCTGATGCATTAACTGACACATTTTTTCAAAAATAATCAAACATCGCATCAACGTTTCCCAAACAACATGTAAAACGAGTAGTAGGAACTTCCTTTTAAGAGACGGAGGATTTTAAAATATGCGTTTCTACAAACTACAAGCAAAAAACCTACGTTTTTAAAAGTGCAAATCAATAGAACACGCGTTTTCAAAAAAAGTACACGAATTCAATATTTACGCTTCCATAAGCCCCACATTTAAAAAAAAATGCGAGTTTCCGAAAATGTAATATAATTAAATAATAATTAAATCACAAAACAGTGATCCCAAAAAAAATCCTACTTTTTCAAAATCAAAAAAATATTACCTTTTATTACCGCTTTTAAAAAGGGCAAACGTTATACACTAACCTTTGTATGAACTGTAAATAATGCTAAACTAGCATTTGTAAGTCTAACACATGACACTGACACTTGTAAAAAGGATACCTACATACATTACATGTACCTAGATAGGTACATACTATACAACGGGGCATTTGGCATTTGCAACAAAAAATGTTTTGTAAAGTCATAATGGGAAGGCCCCTCACTAGGTACCTCGAACCTCCAAACATACGTATAAGTATACAGGATACATACATATATTTGACGTGTTTCAGCTGAGAGTTGAGACAAGGCCTGGGAGTCCCGTGTATATGAAGAAATGATAAAATATTCATCATTGCCTATGATTTCCCTCTGACTCGAGGAAAGTTGAAACAAAAGTAAGCCGGAAAGAAAGGAACCTTCAAGAAAGACGAATGGATTTAATGCACGAAAAATTGAGATTTGCACGACTCGCTTTGTTTTTCCATGCTCTACACAATACACTCAATCTATCCCTTAACCTACCTACTTTCCTTGTCCCGTCACAATCACAACTAGGCCAAGAGGAACGAAAGCCATTTTTTTCATTCTCAAAATACACACACACACACACACACATACAATCAACCCACACAACCCCACCACTTCAAGTCCCATTTATTTAATATTATATTTTTGTTTTTTTTTCATTTAGCTTTTTTTTGTTTGTGTTTTTTCTTTATAATCATAAGTCTGGACTCACCTCTGTAGAGACGAAACTTTCTATGTTTCTCCATGAGTTGGTTCGGAATGAGGTTTTCAATCTCAGCTAAGGTGAGCACTCCCTCCTTGTCACAGCTGGCGTCGGGACAGGCAATCTCATACGCACCTTCTTGAATCTCAAAACTCGTGTAGGCTACGAGACACTGCAGGCATACAAAGAACCACAATCAAAATTTACGCACTTTTTATTTCTTTTTTTTTGGCGATCGAATCGTCAATTTCAGTCGGAGTTCAAGCAGAACAACACCAGCAAGAGTATCAATGCCAATCAATAATTATCAATATAAACGCTTACCACTAGTAAGTAAAAGGTCATCAAAAAATAGTTGCTTTACAACATAATTGTGTATTATTAACTACTATATTATAGAGAAAGTACCTAGACAAAGAGCTACCTACAGGTAAACAACTCACAGTTCAAACTTTGGCCACTAATTAATTATCCCTTGCAGGTTACAGAAGGAGCGAAATGGTCCTTCTACAAATTTTACTAGCAGCAAAGGTGGCTATCTCCCATTTTATAAGTAGGTAGATGCGTTCAATGCCAATGAATGATACTTCATCTTTCAAAAACATAAACAAATAGGACATTTTGCACTTTTTCAATAACACGTCAATAAGACGGTTTGCATTTTTTCAAAAACATGTATTTACCTAGGTAATAAATGTGTACAGAGATAGTTCTAAAGCTCCTTAAATTCAAATTTGTAGTTTGCGAAAACAATAAAATCAGATTTTCCCTGTTGGCCCATTTAAAACAAGCAGAAAATGCTCAATTTTGGTGAAATATGGGGACGGGTCATTTCGCTTCTTGAGTCAGGCTACAAAAATAATTACAGACTAAACACATTCTGCCTTTCTAACTGCACCAGTGCAATATTACTATAATATGAACTATATAATAAATAAATATCTCTCAATTACTCAAATAAAACCAGATTCCTATCGCATAGCTTACTTACTCTCTCTCTCGTAATAAGTACCTTCGGTAGATAGGTACATACGGCTCAGTCATTAAAGAGACACACAAGTGAATCATGAAAGATGAAATTATATAATTTAGCTCTTCTGCATGAGCAGAGTCAAGAGAGTCAAGTCAGGGGAAAACGTAATCATGACTGTGTGGAAATTACGTGGATCTTCCCTCGTACTAAAGATAAACTGGGGAAAATGAAAAATAAATACGAAACAAAAATATAATCAGGTGCCCAGAGACATTGCATGGGTACAGTTACTCGTTAGTTCCAAGTCAAAACTAAATTAAAAGGTTATATTGCAAGAGTTTAAACTACCGATAAGTTATATATTTAACTACCCTGATAACCTTTGAACGCCATATAAAACGACCTCGGAAAAATACAACTCAGTCAAAAATCAACACCGTTTCAAAAACAAATAAATCCTGGATTAAGACGCAAAATGAGGGATTCTTTTATTTATTGATGAAATTTATAGACAAATCTAATTTTAAATACTTCTTAAAAGATGGAAACTGTCATATTCGGTCATTTTTGAAAATGTTCAATGTAGTACTATTTAAGTTTTCGAAAAGGCTGCAAAATGTCACACTTGGATGTTTTTAAAAGGGTGCCTGGTGGAAAATATCCAAAGTGCCTGTTTGTAGAAATAAGTGTAGTAAAAAGTCTGATTTGCACCTTTTTGAAAAGTGTAAAATGAAATATCGTATTTGCTCATTTTTGAAATCACGCGAAACAATGTGTCTATTTATACTTGTTTTAAACGGAAAATTTTCTACTCTTTACAGCACTATAAGGTGGGAGATGTGACTCTTGAACCTTGAAAACTATTGGATTTGCGCCACTTCGCCACCTA
>JAQFZC010007914.1:0-10713 GCA_034695205.1 Dicyrtoma fusca | reverse complement strand
CCCATTTCTCCAGCTTCACCTTTGGGACCATCGTTACCCGGTGGACCTACAGCTCCCGGTACACCAGTTAAACCCATTGGACCTTGAGGACCTTGCATAGCCATCTAGTTTATTGTATAATCATATTAAAATGTATTATCTTTTAATAATCAATTAACATTTATTTAATAGTTCTTTATTCAAGTAATCCAATTCATTTGCAATCTACAAATCTAGATGTATTTTTGCTATTGGCTTACCATATGCTGTGCAAGCATTTGCCTCAAAGATTCAGCGGACGCATCCGGACCTTTTTTGGAGCCGCTGCCACCACCACCACCTCCGGATGCACTACTGAGCTATATTGTAGGAAAGTACAATTGAGATTTTAAAAAACTGCAATCCTGTGTTAACTTTATCAATTTAAAATTAATTGGCCATTTAAAGTGTAAAATACTGACGGGTATCATGAAGACGTGTCCGGGTGGCCCTTGAATACCAGTGGTTCCATGTAATCCATCTCGTCCAGAGTCTCCCTTGTTCCCCTTTTCTCCCACTGGTCCAGGCGGTCCAGTATAACCCCGGGGTCCAGGTGGTCCACGCATAACTTGGATGTTAGAACCCACAGTGGGATTGAGTTGATCGGAGCCCAAACCAGATCCTTCGTCTCCCTGTCAGAGTCAGAAAACATAAAAATGTACTTATTCTTAGAGGGTGGGGAGGTGTATATATTTAGCCGTGTAACTCTGACAGCAACATATCCCACAGTAATAGTAATGATCCAACCTCTGGAGCTGGCCGTGGAGGCTGTCCGTAGCCGCTTGTAAAAATAAAGGATTCTTGAACATGTCCAAATTCATCTGGAGGCTTCAAATTGGGGAGAGGCACATTGCAATTCGGCATGTATTTTGTACAGACTTCATAGGCTGGCTCAGGACTGGGTAAAATTAAAAGTTGTTGGATTTCCCCTTGGAAGAATGCATCATCGAGGAGTTGCTGGCCGATGAGCAGAACTCCCGTGTTAGACGGACGAGAATCCGAAGATCTGTTCAAAAGCTGCGTGCCAACTTCTTGACAGTCTACAAATAACGTGACAGAGTTGCCTTTCACGCTCAAACCCAGGCGATGCCATCTAAATTGAATAAATAATGACATAGTAAATGCTCCCTCACCAGGATCAACCCATTGCCCATGCCAAAGATAAACGAAAAACGATGCATGAAAGTGTTATAGCAGCTTATATTTTTACACCAAATCAATTCTTACTCTCCGTCGTTCAATGCAGCATCAAAAGAAACTTTGAGTCCATTTGCTGGTCTTCCCTCGCTGTCCTAGATTATGCAATCAAATTGAATCGAGTCAATCAAACCATACATGAAAATATGTGACTTCTTTGTGCTCGGGCGCTTTTTCAACCACTCGAGTCGTAAGTGTATAAAGATTTCATTTCATGCATTTACTTGATAAACTAAAGTGACACGATCTTCGATTTCCATTGCTAATTGCTCATCTCCAGCATCATTGTAGACAGTAAATAGGACACTCTTGGAGTCTGGCAATGGTCTCAATGTGGAGACGACAGAGAAATCCGAGGGAAACGTATCTATTTCACAAAAAGGAAGCTTTTGGGAGCTCCAAGAAGAAGACGCAAAACCTTAAAAGAGAAAGAGAAAATTACCTGGGAACAATTGGGCTGTATTTACAGACAGAACAGCTCTGAGGGAGAGAGTGTAGGCCACATCTGGGAGTGCCTCTATATCCGCCGTCCCATTCTGTCTCTCAGATTCCCCCGCATTTGAGGATAAGCCGAAATCATCATCTAAGCCCAAAGTGGGCACTTGAACACGTTTATCACAAAATCCTTTTGTTTTGACAACTCCTAGGGGAACTTCCTTTATCCTCGTCGCCTCCAAAAGATCCGCTGTCCCTAAAAACGCGAAGGAAACATGACCAACTCATAAACTTGGCAAAAATATAGCAACTCCATCAAAAGTTAATTTAATGCCAATTATGATGGAATTATTTTTGTACTCTAATAATACTTGCATAGATACTGCATAGGGAACTCTACAAGCACTGGACTATTTATGATTATACACGCAGAAAATAATACGGAAGCAGCAACAAGGGAAAGACAGAGCGGACTGCCTGCATTAACTTGAGGAAAGGCTAATGCCCCGATGAAAAAAGTGACACTTCATCGTTAAGGTCACTATGGTTAAGTGATAAGCGTCTGTAAGACGTCGTTGATCTGAGATTAGTGTGCAAGCTATACTAAATGGAGCTCTAAATTCAGCTCTGTTAAAGTCATCTTCTCCATAAGTGTGTGTATGTGTGTATATGTATACAACGACAGACTCTTTTCATTCATAAACGCAGCTCATCTCTCTCGTCTTCGTCCTTTGCTTTCCAATTATCTAAATCTCCGTCCGCACATAATCAAACTTTTGTGTGCTTCTGCTCCAATGAATCAATATCAAAAAGGATATGCTATCATCATGATATACAAGATACTCACCAGGGAGAAGTGATCCGCGATTGGATTCCACAAATATTACTAGTAACAGCAGGAGGGAAACGAGAAGAGGAGTGACAACAGTTGGGTACACTCTAAAGGCACCCATTTTATAAAAAAAACGAACAAAATCACAATTTTGATGTGGCTTAATTTCCCAGGAATTCTTTTTTTTTTAATACAAAACGTTTAGATAGTTTAGAAGATATTTAGTAGGTATATTTATAGTTGATTGTTTTATAAAGTTTGCTTGCACATGACGTCGTACAAAGTTTACAGTTATTTTATGTAGGTTGGTCAAAGAGATCAAACCATTCGTTTTTCAGGGCACCGAACGCGACGAGTGTTGCTGCTGCCATTGGCGGTGCTGAAAATGGCTGAAAACTGATGAAGAACGATTTGCCACAAAGAAATGGCCGTAGTGGACACTTGAACGGTGAGCACGGAACACTTGTCTTTGACACCTTCCCAGTCCCAATGTTTCCACACCGGGTTTGTGAGTAGTTCAACTATCATTATGGAGATGTAACCAATGCGAATGGGAAAATATGACACAGACACACACACAAAAAAAAAAACAATAAAGGAAATAAAATGATGGAATGGCTTGATACTAAATACACGTGTTCAGAGATGATGAGTTAAATTGGAAAAAAAGGATCTGTCGACTTTGGAGAGCGAAAAGGAAGGAGGAATTACTGAAGGAACTGAAATTGATGCAGTCAGCCTCAGCTCGCGTGTGACTGAGTAGCTCAAGATCCCAGATCTAAGAGATTCCTTTAACTGACTGGCAAGAGATTCCTTCCGTTCTCTTCGGCTTCACTTTCGTGACTTTCTATAAGTTGAAAACCAAACTGCCAAACATGTATAAAAAAAAATCCAGGATATATTTTTGGTGCAGAGAACAAAAAATGAACATCAGTCATTCCATATCAAAGCAATGGTGGAACTTTGACCCTCTTCCTTATTTTTCGTTTAGTTCGAGGGCTAAAGGAGAGCAGTGCATATTTTACCACACTTTAACCGTTCAAATCATCTCTTTCCCTGTGTCTCCCCACAAAACTGTCCACAAGTCTCATCAGCTCAATCAACCAACCCTAATTTTCTATTTACTTTTCATAGTCACCCAATAGTCGCTTAAGCATTATCAAATCACTCATGTCAATTTTTTATGGGAGAGACTTGAGACAGCGACAAGTTCGAATCGCATGGACAGCTTTGTACCTACATACAAGTTGTAGCTCGATTGGCGAGGCAATAAAATCTCAAAACTAGTATTGTAATATTTTGGAAATGAAATGTTGTACCTAATACAACCTAATGCTAAATCATTTTGTATAATTGGCGATAATCTCCAAGGCGTGTTTTATGATTGAATAATAATTCTTAGTTCACTACTTGTTTGACTACCTACATACATAGGCCTATTGATATTTTAACTGAGCAAGTACACATTTTCGTAAATCAAGTGTATACATAGCTTACGTTCTATCGTTACAATCACCGACTGCTATGTTTCTGCTCCAAATATAGGTTGTGTGGACCTAACTTTGTAGACGATAATAAGCTTATAGTGTAGATAATGAACTTAGTGATAAAAATTAACTCATTCATTGCAAGGAGCAAGCAGCATTTAAGAATTTCTAATTCTGATAATCAATTTAATATATTTATTAACTGGGTATATTCAGAACGTACTCCGAGAGTAATGAGAATTGTACTTGTTTTAGCTGAAGCACGATCAAGTAAATCACCATTCAAGATTTTTAGACTTGGAGCATTACAATAGTGATGGTATGTAGACGTAATTTAAAACGTTTAGGTATGCATTGCACTGTGGTACACGCACATTCTAGTCAACAAAAAAATCGTGTAACCGAATCCCTTCTGGAAGCAACTGCTAGCTGCCTTCACTGAAGTTTTTGTATGTTTCTAAAGGTACGTAGTAGGAGCTAATTAAAAACTTCCTATATTATATTATCATTGCATTCTACAATTCACAAACTTGTGTAAATCTCGTATCTCAATGTTTATTCATTCAGGTCATACGACAAATTACCGAGGTACATTAATAGATTACATATACATTAATTTTAAGCACACTGAAGACCGAAGATACATTAACAATAGTGTAGACATTGTAAAGTAGTATTATTTACATTGCGTTGCGGCACAGTTTACAATAATATAACTGTTAGCTGTAATTCAGTCATGAACTCTGACATAAAACACCTAAGAAATACTTTGCTTGTGCGGTATATATAACCCGACAGAAAATAATATCGATCAATCGGATTTTAAAAAAATACATAACATTTATTAATTAGCTTAAAAAAAGGCTTAAAAGACAATCTCTCATGTACAATTCTAATTAGAAATGGATGTATCAGTTATCGTGACCGAATACGATGAGCTTGTGTTAAGAATGGCCAAATGAAGAAAATTATCCGGGTAGCTTAGATGCTCACTCATCCATTGAACTGGAGTAGAAAGGGGAGGCTCAATACCATGAGTAATTATCCGAACTGTTGTAACAAATATCAATTATTTAGACATAGATTCACAGTTTCACAATATACATACATTGTTGATGCTACTATACACACAAACAGCCACTAGTGGTATGCTCTATAGCTTACCTACTGTGTCCTAGCCACAAAGCAAATAGCATACGAGTATGTCGATAAGACGCTAACTCTCAAATGCAATAATAATAATAATAATACTATACACACAAACACAAAATCTGAATCCCAAAGTTTTACCATTGCTAAAGTCTATAGATGGCAAGAAATCTAAAATAGCGTCCTGTAAAGTTGTCCAGCTTCCAGTTGTATCATCCATCGGCTTAATTAATTTCTGGGTGGGTCTTTCCTTGATATAACATTTTATTGGAATGTTTCTAAATCCTTCTCCGGCAGTGGATTCCATTAACTTTTTGTTAACACTCCAAAACTGATCAAATTTACCTACCGAATTAAAATATTTACTCAACAAATCGTTTGAAATATTGAATCAAAAAATACTTGTAATAAAAATGTCGTGTCAGGTAAAAACAACTGGCACAAGACCAGAACATAAGTAGAATTTACCATTTTGAAACCCAATCCATAGTTGATGATGATCTTTATCTTGCATATTGTTAATAATTTGACCTTTGTGTTTTAAAGCATCAGCTTCTTTGATTGCAGACATAAAATGAGATCGAATAACATCCTTTGTTGGACACCTCAATATTTCACTTTCAGGATAATCTTCGAAATGAACTGTTAATGTCCACGGAAGTGTTGTGTCAAAACAAAACGTATCGTACCATACACCGACAGGGTAATTCCTTAAAATAACAGCAATCACTAAATCTGCAATAAATAATAAATTAAAGTTTGTGTTTGACGTAATCTAAAATTCCAAAGTAGCATACCATTTTATTGCTTGTCCATTGTAGTCGAGCCACATTTCTTTATTTGCTGATTCTGGGCTGATATACTGAGTGAAATGCTTCTTCACCTAACAATATTTGCAAACACACAATTACCTAATGAAGCCAGCCGGAAATATGAACATGAAATCTACTGAAAGACGTACATGATTGCATCACCACTATTAAAAAGAAATAATTATTACCTTGTCCATCACGAGGGGAAAGTAAAGCGATCTTGGCACCATTAAATAAAACGGATCCGGAACATTTAGAGTATACACTTCTTCCGATGCTAAGCTAAAGGATACTGGCAACCGCCCTTCCCAGATTTCTCGGAGTACTTCTCGGTCATCGGCCATTCTGACTATCCTTCCTCGTAATGAAGGCATAAACTGTAACAGAATGAAAAATAAAATATTATAATAGTATGCAAAATATAACAGACATCATCATTCCATTCTGCTGCTGTGATTACGAACAAACTACAAATCATTAACGATTTAATCGATGCTACCCAATAACTATATTGTTTTCCAGGGGGTTAAAGCACACAGTCAGTGGTTAGTCAGTACTACAACCGTCTATACCTTGTTTGACTAAAAAAGGAAAAGGCCAGCTGCATTAAATATTACTTGTTAGAACGACTTCAGTTAGAGCACTGACTATTACCATCTGCTTTCAATTAAACGTTTTTCTAAAATCAAACTAACGTCAGCTGAGGCCTTGCAGTTTTAAAATTCGGCCACTAATAAACAGTTTGCTTTTTATGCTCACTCTCGGAAAAATTAAAAAAAATACAAATCACCTCTACTCTAAACTCTTCACCTCCATCCCTGACACAACTTTATCCGTTTTTTTCACTCAATTCAGCTATTTTAAATGATTTTAAATACAATTCAAACAAATTTAAAAAGATGCTCCTTGTATGCAGTCTTTCATCTTTTGACTAACTTTAATTGTACAACCATGATTTAATAAAGTTCTTAAACATGCATGCAGCCTCTACACAGAATTTTCTAGCACATTCAAAATCATCCAATTTTACAGGGTGTTATATTCAAAATAGATTTCCAACAGATGACAGAAGACAGAACTTTCTAACCCGATAGTGAATGATAGAATCATAAGACTCTTGCGAATGAAATGATAGCTTTGCTCTGATTGTATTATTGATTATAGAATTAGATTTAGATATGCACAAATCCTATTTATGACTCAAACTGACAGCAGCTCTAGTTTCTGGGTAAATGGTTTAGTACTTTAAACTTTGGTAATGTTAAATGTAGGTGGTACTTACAAATATAACAAATAAATGACAAACTACCAGAAGTTACAGCGTTGGATTATTCGATCTCGAATCTCGATCTCCTTTAGGCAAGTAAATAATAAATTGTAAAAAGTAAAAACACCTCTCATTCAGTTTGTGTTTTTTATTGAGCACCTTATTAGTACCAGTACCAGCACCTATTCACTAGTCAGTAACGTTGAATTTCACGGGCTAGAAATACCAAAATTCTAAAATGCTTCGTTCAGGGACTTGGTTTAATCCACTTTAAAACGAATGATGATTTAACTGGGGCCAAAATGGGAATCAATGAATGGGAATCCTTAAAAATAACCTGCTTTGAATTATTAGCATAGATCCCGGCAACAGTTTTGCCAGCATATAGAATGACTTTCCTATTTACAAGATCAATCTCAACCACAAGATAAGAAGTGTGTGCTTAAGGCTGCTAGAAATCAGAAAGAATCATCTCAATGGTAGAAATTGCTATCAAAATAAGTACATACAAAGTGTTTACACAATTGTAACCCATTTTAATTAAAACATTACAAGTGTTATAGTTCTACATTATTTTATTGTCTAAATATTCCTTAATCCTTGTGCCACTCCTTCCTATTCATGAGCCAAGCCAAATGAATTCATCTTAATCATACTCTAAAACTTATTGTACTGAAGAAATCTAAGGGGTGAAATCAAACGGGTGTTGCTTTTTACTGATGTGATGCTGAATTATGGTTTTCAGTTACCACGATTATGCTTAAATATGCTTTTAAAATCGGATATTATGATTTTAAAATTCGATATTATGCTTTTAAAACCCGATATTATGCTTTTAAAACCCGATATTATGCTTTTTAAAAGCCCAAAATCGCCAAAATGCTTTATAATCCTTTTTTAAAAAGCTCATAATTCCCCAGCAATTGTTTATAGGTACGCCAAAGTCGAACTTTCCGTATTCACACAGGGCTTTGCATTATTGACAGTATTTAATACTGAGTATTATTAACGTTTTACATTTTGTGGGACTCACACATTCCATTATTGCACGCATTAATAAGCAATTTGTTACCACAAATGCTAAAGTTGGGACCTACCCACCGTTGTAGGAATTTTATTGATTACCGCAAATGCATTAGTTTTTTCATTCAGCTTTATTTGCTACTTTCGCAATCACAACCCGTGCGAGCCTTAAAAGCATATCTACTTTGATATAAATTATTCTGTCAAGTTTATTTTATTTTTTATTATAATTTTTACATATGTATAAGCAGAGAGTTTAAAATGTTTTTTGAAAAAAATTAGTTAATAATGATTTTTAAGTGCAATATGCTTGACTATTCTGGTTAAAGTGTATTCTAAGCTTTATTATGCTTTTTAGCCTTCCGTTATTCTTTTAATGCTTTAAACAAAATTTATTTTAGTTTTTTCGATTAAATACAAGATCTGAGCTCTAAAACACTTGAAACCCACTATTTCGGCATTAAATTATGCTTTTAATGCCTTTGGGTTACCTTACCTTACACAAGTACTACAAAGTCAGCTGGGTTGACACGTATTGACGTAGTTTAGGTTCACTTATTTAGAAATGTAAGGAAAACATGTAATGAGCAATACCATGCTTAAGACTAAGGCAGTCCTAAATAGCTGTGAAATCTGAGATGATTTTAGTAAAAAAAAACGATGTATCCAACAAGTAACACAGAAAATACCTACAATATTTAATAGCTTATAAAAATTCAAAAACAGTATTGGGGTAAATGGTAAGGTTTCCAAGATACATACCATCTTGGAATTGGAAACTCAACCACAAAGCGACGATTGGTAAATACATAAATAAACATTTCTTTCAGTAATCTACATTAATTTGCCTCTTCGAAGTGTCACATATTTAAGGTTTACATTCTTCATGAAAAGGCTCCAAGCTTCGAAGATCCCTCCAAGTTGGTGGCAAGTTATTGGAAAGATGTAACCCACATTTTTTGCAGGGTTGAGCAAACAGTGTAATGAATGAGTGTAACCATGTCTTCAAGATAATAAAAAATAAGCATATTATCATTTGTATATAACATTTCATTCATGATTATTTTAGTAATGAGCTGATGCATTGGAGAAAAACCTCAAAAAAAAAAAATCAAACGCACCATAAAAGATCGTACTGACAGTTCTGGATGTGTAGGCGCACAAAAGTGAAGCATAGCTGCATTGGCATTGTCAGTTACTTTCTGAAAAACTTTATAACGTGATTCAGCCCATAGTTCCAGTTGACCATCTTCTTTTGTCATTTCCTCATTTGCAGCTCTCACAACTACCCACTCTATTAGCCATCCCTTTAGAATCACAACTGCTTTCAGCGTGCGTCCTAATGTAATCTATACAAACGAAAAATCACATAAGTTATCGCACTGCACCAGCGTTCACTTCAATGATATGTTCATTCTCCTATTATTAATTATAGTGTAAGGTATTTAAATCAACTCACACATAGTGCCGCATTTGAACCTAGTGGTCTTGTGATATTAATATCCATATCTTTGTAGGAGTTTGAAATGCCCATTATAGAAGCATCCACAGCTTGAGGAGGTACAATATAACTGTTAGTAAGTGTTCTCCGTCGTTTAGCAGAAAGGCTGGCACTAAAGTAAGTCCTTTTCAGGGAGTTTTGACCTAAAATTGGTCCAGCAATACCGGAATATTCATGTACCTGCGTTGACACATAACAATCAATTTTAAGCTTGACGATCATGGCTCTATTATGGCCAACATCATCCTAGAGAATTTTATTCCTAAACAATTAACGGATCGATCTTACTCTATTACCTTTTCCATCCACTTGTAACTGTCAACCAGTTCCGAGTACAATGGGATTCTATCTTGGCTTACTTCCTGGTTCACGTACATTGTATTTCCTAAATTAAAGGGTCCGATTGGGGCATTTAGCGCATTTACATGCTGGTCTACATCTCTGAAACATACAGACAAGTTCAAGGTTAAAATGAGAACACAAAACCCAATACGTTACAGAAGAACGCAATGACAATCAAGCCGGACAAGAGCCCCTATTGACCGCTACGACAAGTTGCAACTAAACAGAGGTTGATAAATCATACATTTATAAGTAAACCTAAATATCACAACTAAATATTTTACCTCAAATTTTCGAATATTTTTTGAATGCAGCCTTGAAGTTCTGCACGAACATGTTTTTCACGATCATCCAAAGCTCCGGGTGCTTCGGGTTTAACTCCGCCGGCAACAGTTTCAAAAAAACCACCGACATTGCACCGTAAGATTTTGACGGCCTCTAAAGCATTATAAAGGACTTCAAGCGTCCCTCCGCCAGTACCAGAGTCTGCCATTTGAAAATTCCTGAAGCTAAAAACAATAAACACAGAGATGATTATAAAACTTTTAACCACTGTAGAATTCTATGGTAGATACAAGCTGGCCGAATGCCGAATACTGGGGGTCCAATTCGGCCGAATCATTCGGATTTTTGTCCAAGTCAGCCGAATC
>JAQFZC010007913.1:0-10714 GCA_034695205.1 Dicyrtoma fusca | reverse complement strand
AATCGTGCTGTCAATAAAAATTGTGATCCTTCCATGGGCGATATGCCCGTAGGGAAGCGTATCCTTTACTACTACTACTAGAGTAGAGAGATAATTTTCTCCTGTATTCAACAATACATGCACCCAGTGTTACTGTACTATACTGCACTGTCTGCACGACATACCTTCAACCTTTGACATTTGAAGTGGCTGCAAACCAATTCATACGCACGATAACGAGCAAATTAAAAGCTATCAGGATAAGCTGTAAATAATTCTGAATTTACCTAGACGAATTCTGAACCACCTCAACATGGAGAACACTCATGCTTGCGATGATCAATGGTCAGACGATGAGGATGAGACGACCGAAGATGAAAGAAGAAAATGACCTCCCAATTTCAACTTTTTTCAATTGACCTTTTTATTCTCTGGTCCCCGGCTTCACCATCAACCATACCCGTCATCCGTCACCACTAGTCACCAGTCATTTGAACTAGCATGAACAACATCTCGGATTTGTGTTTTGTGTTTCTTATTCTTATAGTTCATGCTCCAGAAACTCCGGATTCAATCTAGTCAAGCCCTCAAGCCAAGTAAAATAAACGTTGAACGTAGAACGATGCCTCCAACTGAAATCATAAATCAAATACACACTTAAATGACTTATCCGTATTAGCGTAATTGCAATGTTTTATTACGTACTTATTACCAATAAAATAAAAACTGTAACGCAATAATAGTCTCTGTGTTCCACAGTCAAAGCTGTCGAAGCTGTCCATCCGTTCCGTACCGACCTACGTAAGTTGAGCGGATGAGTCAACAAACACAGGGACCACAGGGAACTCAAGATTTACAGGAAATACGTCTCAAATTCAATGGATGCTACATGCTACCCGATACACTATTAAATTACTATTCCAAATTTTACGGTACCAGCAGGTACCAATAATTACTTATATAAGGAATAAGAACTACCGAGGCGAGAAGTGAGAAGAATGTAAAATAATACAATCAACAATAGATGATCCTTTACTTATTAGCAGAAATAAGGATGACTTGACTACTTGACGTTGGAAGTAAAAATTAAAGTTGACAGTTCAACCTTATTTGAAACACTTTACGCACGTGCATGTGCCTTCAGATACTTCCGACTTCCACTGTCACTCTGTCACTTGAACTTGTTTCGGAAAATTGTTACAAAACGTAATTAATAATGGCCGGCCGGTAATGAAAGAATGAAAATGACGATGAAACCAGGTGGCCGCCCACTGGTGAGGGGAGGGTACCCCAAAAATCTCCCATTCCCATCACCATCACCCATCGTTCACCATTCTTCGGAACCGGAACCGGAACTGTCTCATCCTAATCCCAAGTACCGCAGTGTTTACAACGTAACTGTTGTGTGTAATGTTATTTCTGCGGGGCTTCCTGGCGGACGGCGGGTACTGGAACCGTCCATTAGATGGTCACAGGATTTATGGGCGGTCCCATTATTGAGGCGCACGTCTTGCTGCGAGTCCCGTCTCGCCCACTCTCGCCATAAAGAATGAACCCCGGCACGTTTCATTTATCACCTACACTTTTCTTCACGTCACGTCTTCGGTGGGGTTTGCGTCCAGTCAAATAATTATCTGAGTGGACCACCCCTTGTAGTGACGTGTCAGTAAATATGTAGTTCTAGTTTCGTTGCCGCCGTTATTTATGCAGACACCCTTCTGTCAGACCCAAAGGTATTACATGCGGTTTTATGACACACTCTAGCAAAAACGGGGGCGTGATTGAGAGTCGAGCGTAGTTGCTAGAGAGCGTTAACGTCAGCTGTCTTTTATGGGGTGTCAATCGTGTCACAAGTCTGCGGTGTACACACTGAATCTGTCCCGTTTCTCTCCCGTTGTTCACCGAGTGAACTCACTGTTTGCTTAACCTGACTTTAAATTTAATTCCGTTCTTTCACTGGTTCTCTCACCGTCTTGCATCTGCTAAAGGGTCAAATTAGGAAAAACAATTTTTGAGAGAACCGGTGAGAGAACCGGATTTTTGAAGTCAGGTTAAGCAAACAATGAGTGCACTGGGTGAACAACAGGAGAGAAACGATTTCGTTTATCTCTTATTTCTCTTCCATTTCTTTCACGTTGCTCACCGAGTGCACTCACTGTTTGCTTAACCTGGCTTCAAATTTAATCCGGTGGTCCATCGACTTTTGACTATTGACAGTCAGTGTTGGCCATTGACCGTCCATTTTGACTGGTGGCAGTCAATGTTGACTGTAGACTCTCAATTATGATTGTTGACAGCCACTGTTGACGGTGGAGAGCCACTATTGACTGTGGACAGCCACTGTCATGCCATTATGATGTCTGTTCGAGTTACGGAGTGTGAGGTAATATATGAATGGTCCCTGATGTCAATAGTTCAAAAATACTCCAGTTACGGGGGGTGAGGTAATATATGAATGGTCCCTGAGGTCAATAGTTCAATAATGTTCGAGTTAGGGAGTGTGAGGTAATATATGGAAGGCTCTTAAATTTTGTCCGGAATTTGATGCAGTTATCGGTGGTGCGGTGTGGCTCGGAAAAATTGTTTTTCCTATTTTGCCTTACCAGCAGTCGCAAAACGGTGAGAGAAACGGATTTTTAAAGTCAGGTAGTGAACAACGGTGTGAACAACGGTGACGACCACGGTGAACAACGTAAGAGAAACAGTGAGTACACCGCACACTTGTGACACGAAATACACCCCATACCTGGGATTTAGGGACGCGTGCGCTTTTACCACCAGCCCTTCAGAAGGAACTCCAAACATTCGCTAAAGTCGACATTTTTCGGGCTCACTCACGCTCACTCACTCATTGTTCGGAATTCGGATGTTCTCATCACAGAGTTTGAACTTCGAAGTGCGATTTTTTAGAATAAAAATATCAACAAACCTGGAATTAGGAAACCAAAGTTCGAAAAACAGGAATACTGACAACTGAGAATAAACCGAAGGATTCTATTTGTCTGTTTTGATTTAACAAATTGTGATTTAATTGTTTTGTAGTGGTGGATCAATCAGACTTGACTGTTGTTTACAAAAGAAGGGTGAACCTTTATTTATCCCTGCTATTGTGTGTCTGCCATGTCTGATCTGACTAGTGCGTTGGACCTGGACGTCGAAATAAAATAACACCTTTTGACTTTCTTTGTTATTAACTTGGTAACAGTCAACATTTTACTGGAATGTAATTATACAGTCAACAGTCAACAGTAGTGACGAATAGTCAGTGTCAGTAGTTGTTAGTAGGTAGTAATTTACAATACCTACAACATACATTAGGTGTGTATAATTCTACCGACAGAGTTGACAGTTTGATTTGACAGTACGGTTACCGATTACCGACAACCGACATTAGTGAGTTTGTGCTGACCCGGTAAAGGTTTCGGTTTAAGATTAGGGTCACAAAATACATGGAATCAAACGGCCGTTTTCTCCCTAAACCTAAACTGAAACCTCCAGAATCGGGTCAACACAAACTCGCTATTAATTGCATCCCAACAAACTCGATATTAGTAGACTGCTGTTTCGATTCTCTATATCTTTAATGTTGGGCATTGGGACAGGAATTAATGGCCTCTAACTACTAATAGCTTTTTTATTTTGTTTCTGCAGATAATTGGTATTGATCATGGAGCCAACAGCGGTAGCAACCGACTCGGATCTTCAGGGTCAGGATCAGGACCCTCTGGCTCTCAATGAACCCACGGAGGCAGATGCAACGTCGGAAAAGGAGCCTTTTGATGAAAATAGTAAAAAGACACCTGGCACTATGATGCCGTCTTCGCCCACATCATTGCCCATGGACGTGGACCTCCCAGCTTCTGCAATTTTGGAAGACCCAGCTGTTTCGTAAGTAAATACATGTACCTACATTGACCTACAACCGTTGACCTGTAAACAAAGTCAAAAGTCGGTTAGGTTAATAAATGCAATAGCGACCCAGTCGCATGTTATCTAGATACCCGGTTTGTGGGATTTCTTTTTAATTATTTACTTGTATTATAATTTATTGGAATTTAGCGGGAAAGAAACGTGTTATTATGTACGGTATATTTAAGTTAGTTGTAAGCAGTCATCGTAGTAAGTACCGTTGGGAGGTCGGTACGTACTTAGGTATTATTTTTAAAATGATTATATTTAGCAGTAAACAGGAGGGCCAAGAGGACGTCTTGCTCATTGCGGAACCCTATCAAGGTGTCATCCTGTTCAAGGTGTTGACGTACAAATCGTTGTTGATGAAGGCCTCCGCGTATTTCAATGATTTATTTTCTGCAAGTTCTTGCGTAAAGCCTTCGGACGATCAGTCGGTCACAGATAGTGTCCATGAGGAAAGGATCAACATTGCACATCCAGAAGTTTTACCATTGCTTGTACAGTAAGTGCATTTACAAGGATTAAAGTTATATAGTTTGAATATTTAATAAATATGAAATTGGTTACGTCGGATTCTAGTTTCCGTTCTAAGCTTTCAGATTGATAAAAGTTTTATTTTTACACAATTGACATGGTATGCTTTAATTTTTAATTAATTTAGAAAGCTTCCTGAAAATAGTGAGGTGTCCTTCGACGAGTCGCTCAAATTGGTCGGACCCGCTACACAGCTTCAAATGGACGACCTGACGTCAAAGTGCGTGCTGGCAATGGTCGGAAGGATAAATGAGAAGAATGTGCTGGACATCAAATTCGTGGCCTTGGATTCTCAAAATAGTGACATGTGTAGACTAGCTGATAGCCATTTGGAGAAGTACATCAATGAGGTTGTCCGATCTAAGGAGTTTCGTTCATTGTCATTGAAGCAGGTACCTACATTTGAGTTTTTATTTTTTTAAATCATATTAGCATGTATCTTAGCGTCCGAATAAATTTATCTCTTAGGGGGGGGGGGGGTGTTTCAGGTACTAAATTTTGCTCGTTTTTAGGGGGGGGGCTACACAGATGGGCTAATATGTAATAGGCCTTTCTTTTAACAGCATATAAATTTTATCTTTAAATAGCTGTCAGAAGGCAGAAGTCTTCCGCATAGAGATGAGGTGGTTGGTAATGAAACTATTTAATTTACAGCAGGGCAACTATAGTAAGCCAGACTGACAGGCCATCGATGTGCACCGCGATAAATATTGGGGGTTTAATTTTTTTGCATTGTTCTATTAGTTCGCCCGCCTTATTTCCCCGGATAATCGACAGATCTCTTCGGGCAGCGTGGAGAAAATGACAAATGTTTGGCTGGCTCATGAAAATCGTAATCGGAATTTTTCCATCTACAGTCAAGTCACAACATTGCAAATGCTTCGTGTGGAATCAAATCTTGAGGAAAGTGTATTTTCAAATGAATATAAAAATAACAAATCAGAAACAATCTCTTCTCGCCTTACCATTTATGACCCCCCATTGGTCCCTCCATGGGTTTTTCTACAAGCTTTGGTTACTCCCAAGAAAGCCAAGAACGCTCTGCCGAGCGCTTCAGAAATCTATGTTATGCCCTTGAAGCCCAAGGAAAACCATGCAAAGATTGAAACACAGCAGCAATCCCGTTCTTTTGCTGAAACCGACGAAAATGATTCGGAACCACAGCCAATGGACGTAAGAGATGACTTTAACCTAGAAGTTGGGATTAAGAGAAGAATTGACTTTAGTATTAAGAACGGAAGCACTGGAAACAATGCAAGCTTTCAGCTCCCAAGATTTCCATCGCCTAGTAATTCGATTTCGTCTTTGCCGAAGATCCCGAAGTTAGCTGACAAGCTCAAAGCCATAGCTGAATCTGCGTGTGCTGATACTTCTGATCCCTGGACTGAAAACGACCAGGCAAGGAATACGAAATGGAATAACAAAAGTTGGGATCCCATGGGAACCTCCGGGGAATCGAGTGGAAGTGGAGGTCGTCGTGATCCAAATCAGAGTGCGTATGGAAGCTGTGATCTTGGGGAGTGGGCGCGAGGTGTATCCTCAGGTTCAAGTTACAGAGGTGGGAGTGGATCGGGCAGCGAGCGTGGGGGCCGTCGAAATAACGATAGTAGTTCTAGGGGCGGCTTTGGTCGGCAAGAAAATCAAAATCAGGGCAGGTCATCCTTTGGAGGTGGTCGTGGACGTGGTTTTGGAGGGCCTCAAGGTCAAGGTAACCAGCCCTCATCTGTTGCTGATGACGAAGACTGGGGAAGTTCTTCTGTAGAGCCCAAAACCACTCCCTCAAATTCATCTGGTTTCGGTACAAGCAACGATAACGATGACTGGGACGCTCCTGCGAAGACATCGACACCCACTGACACCTGGAATCAATCGAACTCCAGTTCCAATCAGAATGATTCCTGGAGTAACAATGATAATAGTAAAGGGGGTAGTTTTCGTGACAGTGGTCGTGGTGGGGGAGGTTTCGGCCGTAACCGAGGAGCTTCGAATTCCGGCTTCCGTGGAGGCAATTCTTCTTCTTCATGGAACACTGGGAAAAATAATGATGATCAGGATAATTGGGATAGTACTCCGGCTGCTGCCGTCACAGTTAACAAGAAGGCTGATGATTTAGACGACGAATGGGGAGCATCTTCCACGAACAGTTTTACAAATTCGAATCAGGGGGACTCATGGGGTAGTAATAGTAATAGAGGTGGTGGTGAACGTGGAGGCGGTTTCCGTGACCGGGGGAATTCAAATTTCCGAGGTCGGGGACGAGGTGGCCGAGGCAATAATAATTACAATAATTCATCACGAAACACCGGAAATAATGACGATGACGAATGGGGAAGTAATTCTTCATTCAACAACAACAATTCAAAACCAGCTTCAGCTCCAGCTGATGATGATGATTGGGGAAGTTCGTCTGCTACTGCTACGTCCAATAACACCAGCAAGAATGCAAATAATGCGGATGAATGGGGTACTGGCACCGACGACTGGGGCTCCGGGTCAAAAGCTACAAATAATTGGGCAAGTAATCGGAGCGAGGATGGTAATGGGAATCGTGGAAATCGCGGGAGAGGAGGAGGTGGATTCAGGGGAGACAACTTCAGGTCACGCGGTGGTCGAGGCGGTGGTGGCCGTGGGGGCGGAGGTGGAGGTAAGCTCAAAGAATAACTCATTCTTAGTAATAAATTGTTGATATTTAATTTTTGTGTTAGTTAAGAAATGGATTTATGGTTGGAGTTCCTACTTTAATTTCCTTTTATTATGCTTGGATTAATTCATTTTATGTTCAGTCTGTTTCAAGTGTAATAAGAGCGGTCACTTTGCCCGCGAGTGCACGGAGTCCGGCGATGATGGTGGCAGGGGCGGCCGTAGAGGTAAACGCGATTTTTTAACTTATTGTTAATTTCCATATTATTCTGAATTGCTTAGCAACAGCAGTGGTGGCGTTGTTACTTTGATATTATCCTTTAAATCATACTTCTCAGTGTTCTGAAATGGTTGGCCTATTTCCTTATACGTTCTTTAATGAATTCATTCATTCTGTGAAATAATTCTGTACCAGGTGGTCGCGGCGGATTCAATCCACGTGGTGCAGGAGGGAATTCTTGGGGTGGCCAAGGCCAAAGGGGTGGTAATCGTGGTTCAAATGCTTCTTCATTCGATGACTGGGGTTCCTCTGGACCCACTACTAAAGCTCCTGTTGCCATGGACGATGAAGACTGGGATGCCGTGTCAACACCAACGACGACAGCTGTTTCAGCACCCACAACCCGTGGCAGCAGTAGTGGTCTCAACACAGGGCCACTAGCCAACAATAAAGACAATGGTGGTGACGACGAGTGGGAAGAGCCTGGGACAAAACCAACATCATCTTTCTCCAGCATCAACAGTGGATTGCCAGTTTCTACCTCAGCAAACAGTAGCAAGAAAGTTGATGGTTTCGACGACTGGAAAGATGCTGGAGGTCAGCCATCGTCCAGAGCTCCTGTAAGTAATTTGCCCATTTCAGTACGAGCTAGCAGTGCAAAGGTCAACGACGATGATGAGTGGGGCGAACCTGGCTCAGAAACTACTACAGTAGCAACTTCCTCCAATGTGAAAGGTGGGTGCTTTACTGCGTCTGCACCCGTCGTTGATCGTGTTGATGAATGGGGTGATCCGGTTGCAGAACCATCGCCTTTGGCCAATGCTGGTGCTGTTTGCGAGGCCAGTAAGGAAGTTAAGCAAGGCCATGAATGGGGTGAAGTTGAGTCTAAACCACCATCTCTACCGGTTGTTAATAGCGGATATGGCCCTCCGAAATCGTCAAAGGAATTCAATGAAAACTCTGAATGGGGTGCCGAACCTTTGGCTCCTCCCACTCCGGCAGCTTCTGTTTCTTCCGGTGGTAAGGCTGACGGTGACGAGTGGAGTGACACAACCAAATCTGAATTGACCAGCCCTGCTGATTTTAAAGCTGTTGACGACCCTATTGTGGCACCGGTAACAGAACCAGCTACAGAAGGTTGTAATGACCCAGAAGCATTTCCAGGAGCTTCGTTGAAAATGAATGACCGGAAACCGAATACAAGTGTGTCCATGACTAATTGGCGCGAACAGCAGAAAGATGAGGACGGTGATGATGCCTCTGGCTCTTCGTCGAGTCAGGAGATCGGGAATGATAATAACAAGAGCCAGTGGGGCAATAGACGTCCGGAAATGTTACAATCACCTCCAGCTTTTGTAGCCACTCCAGCAACTCCAGCTGCTCCCGTATTAGTTCAACATGAACCGAAGAAACTTCTGCCATCGGCTTCGTCGAGCAGCGGGTCCGTTGAAGATGACGAGTGGGGTTAAAAGTTACCCATTAAATTACTAACTATTATGTAAAAGAGATGAAGGAAGAAGATGGACACGTATAAACTAAAGCCTTATTATTGCCATGTTCTATTCGATCGATTTTTACCCATTCTAACTTCTCTTTTAACTTCTTTTCTTTATCCTATTTTTTCTGTTTAATTAGATTACAACTGCTTTTTGCTATATAATGCTCCACCATTATAATTGGATATAAATGTATGCTCTAATCTGGAAGTTCTACTTTCTCTTCGAATTTATTTCGATTTATATTTTTCAAGTATTTCTTAAGGCTTCCACTTAACATTTCCGTAATGATTTTTACCCTTAAAATGTATACGATGTTTTTTTCTTATTTTCTAACAATGTGCTTACTTAATGTGTTTTTTATACTGATGACAAACCAAAGGGTTAATATTTTGATGTTGTTGTGTGTATTTTTTTAAAATACTTAATGCGAGTAATTAATTAGGCCACTTATTTTGTGTGTATTGCTTTGATGCGTTTTTGTATAATTATTGAGTATCTGTATCAATTTATCTGTGTAGGTAAATACATAAACCTACATGTGCCTTTTTATTAAATATTGGATTTATTTGTAATTGATCACTTTGAACACTTTTGGCTTCGTAAAGGTACTGTGAAGTAAACATGTGTTGTGTAGGTTACTGACTAGTGCGTTTAGGGTAGCCGTGTTTTTTCCAATGGAATTGAATTATGTATGTAAATTGTATTTTTCAGTTGAATGATTTAATCGTAATCCATTATTACGGAAGTATGTATGTATTTCAAAAGTTATAGTAATGTGTTCTACTTCAGTGCCTAATAAGTATGTAGTAAGGTATTTGATAAACAGTAATAATAATCATTATAAAATTAGTTGTAAATCCAGTGATTACTAGACTGTTAGAATTTCCCCTTTTAGTAAACGCTGCTTCGATTTTGCAGTATAATGTATATTGGTTTGTCGTGTTACAGTTCTAGTTCTACTATACTTATTACATTACTGATACGATGGCTTTAGTTTAACGGAAGAAACAACTGGAATCTTTAAAAAAAATGACCTAAACTGTCAGGGTTACGAGAATTAAATTCGCAGGTTAAAATAATAAAATATAATTTTTGTTGAATATAATATATGTATTGTACCTAGTAAGTTGTTGATTACACAACACAAAAGTATCTACTTAACTTTACGAATTATTTGTGTTTAGTATTTATTTTTCGACAAAATTAGGAGAAAAGTTCCATGGTACAAAGTTACAAAGGAATACTTTTATATGTTAGCATCGTAGCTTTCAAAGCTGTGGATATTATGATAATACATAAAGTTGAGTAATCTAATGTACTTTAGCCAGTAACTTGAATGTATATTGCTTTTGCCTTAGAACTTAGACAGTAAATTAAATTGGTATAAAATTAAATTGTTATCACGTTGTTTAATCTGTCTGTTAATTGATATTCATGATTCGGTTATGTTGGGAGGTTCTCTAAAGGTATTTTCGTATTAATACAGATAAGCTATTCCATTAACCTTTGAATCTATTATGAGTGTGTGCAAAACAGTACACAGTTCTTTAATGGTCTTTCATCTAGATTCATTAAAAAGTAATTACCAGCTCGACTAAGCCGAATACTTGGAAAAGTGCCAAAGAAAACCCTTTGCCATGAAATCCCACAGTTATTTCCCACATACATAATTAATTTGCCAATTAATGAAGACGATAATCACCTGGTTAAATTATAATGGTTTATGAAACTGGTAATTATATAGGCCTTACTTCCTAACGAAGGACTGTAATAGAAATAGTGGAAGAAATCTCGTTTTGTGGTTAAGACGCTTCCAAAATTTGCTACTATGGAACAACTTATACTGGAAACTGAGCATTCAAAGGAGGCTTGGAAAGCTAAAAGAACTCTAAAAGTCCAAAAGGACGCTACACTAATTGCAATCAAATTC
>JAQFZC010007912.1:0-10714 GCA_034695205.1 Dicyrtoma fusca | reverse complement strand
AAACGTTTACGTTTCTGAAAAGGTGCAAAATGGCATATTTACTTTTTTGAAATGGTGAAAATGGAGAATTTACGTTTCTGAAAAGGTGCAAAATGGCATATTTACTTTTTTGAAATGGTGAAAATGGAACGTTTACGTTTCTGAAAAGGTGCAAAATGGCATATTTACTTTTTTGAAATGGTGAAAAAGGCACATTTACGTTTCTGAAAAGGTGCAAAATGGCAAATTTACTTTTTTGAAATGGTGAAAATGGAACATTCACGTTTCTGAAAAGGTGCAAAATAGCATATTTACTTTTTTGAAATGGTGAAAATGGAGAATTTACGTTTTCGAAAAGGCGCAAAATGGCATATTTACTTTTTTGAAATGGTAAAAATGGAGCATTTACGTTTTCAAAAAGGTGCAAAATGGTATATTTACTTTTTGAAATGGTGAAAATGGAACATTTACGTTTTTGGGAAGGTGCAAAGTGACATACATATGTACATGTGGATGCGGTAGCCTCCTACCTTCCTCACCCACAGTAACTGGTTGAGTCAGGTTGTATGGACCAAATGGTCAAATCGACCCAATGAATTAAATTATTTATTATTAATTATTACATATGTACCTACATGTTTTTAATTTACCAATTTTCCGGATTCAAAAACACTCAAAACTTTCACTTATTATACTAAATTTTAACCCGAATGATTGCCTACTATTTTTAGATACTTCTTTTGGACATGTGTTACTTTGCTTTTAAAGAAAATGTAGCCCAGTTGCATCCTTTTGCTTCATGGGCGTCAAACACAGCCTACATAGATGTTATTGCAAGCCTAAATGTGTAGCTAACTAATAGCTGAAGTAGTACTAGTGAAAGCTGCTCCCGCTGACTGCTACTTCTGCCGTGCGTGGGTTTCTTGTTGGCTGCCAGACACTATAGGAAATTTGGTTGAGCGGAGGTCAAGATGTGAAATGATCCCCAAGGAGTCATTTCCCTCAAGATTAGCTTCCACTAGACTGGATGCTCACTTGAACGTCTTTCAAAAGACTGATAATTTTCCAAGAAACTGTTTACGCCACGCAACACAAATGAACGGAACGATCAAGGGACGACAAAAAGTGATTTCCCTCCAATTCTCTTTATTACAAGTCTTATTTTGTTTTCTCTAAAAATCTTTTAAATGTTCTTTCTTTTTACCTCCCACGCACCGTTTAGATCAACGCTTAAGATCCTATATCAAAAGTATAGACACGTAAGTACTTGGGGAAAGTTTTCTAATGGGGAATAGTAAGCTATCCATTAGCTTTTGAATAAATTCAGTCAAAAAGAGTCCGACTTTTGTAATAATTTCCACATTAAGATTTACTTTCACTTTCAGAAAAGGAAAGTGGAGAGAAAGATCACGGAAAAAATGTATTTAAAAGCATAGCAATAAGTTGATTTGGACGGAAATAAAAATCGATACAAAATTTTGATTCTGCATAAGGATTAGTTAGACCACTGCCATTTCTATTACCACTCAATTTTTGTTTAAGTTTTCGTTTTGGAAGCCAGGCTATAGTCATAGGGCCTACGCTATACAGAGGTACGTAAATTGCATTGTATTTTAAACCCATTTTATGTGCCTTCTATATCGTGGGTGAAAAAGCATTGTGAGAAAATTCCAGCAGCCCCATAATGTTAAAAGCCCCAATTTTTTAAAATAGCAAAGCCGGTACTTTCACTTTTCAAAAGTATTAAAAGTTGCATTTACACTTGGAGAAAGCTAGTTAATAAAAAGTAAATTGTTGGGACTGACAGTTTGGTGACGCTGGACTTATTCTAGAATGCTTTTAAGTGGGGACTGGACTTGGCCCACAATGCTTCTACAACCACGATATAAGTTAGTACGTGGCGAAGGCATGTAGGGATGATTTGGCTTTGTCTTTGGCTAGACTCGTAGGCTCTCTGAGTTGTCATAAATTATACAAAGGTAAAATTGAGTCTTAGCATTTACTAAGAGAGATCTTGATTGAAAATTTGGTCTCTGGAGGGATGCTCCACTCCACTTCACATGGACAAAATGCTCCACTTCAAAATCTCCCATCCACTCCTCCGTCCTCACTCAAAAGCATTTCGAATTTCCTTTCTTCTTTCTCCCGTACTTTCCACGGTTAAACTCACTTTCCCTTCCTTCCCAGCAGCCCAAGTAACTTCCCTCTCTCCTTCCCTTTAGTCTTGACTGAGAGGAACAAACGGAGCCGAAAGGACTTGGAATCAAAAATCAAAATCAAAATCCTGACTTTCTATCTTTCCCTTTCTATCCTCATCCTTTTTAACTTTAACAACTACAGCTCTCAGCATCTCTCTCGTCTTCTCCTTTTCCAAAGAACCGGATCATCAACTTACAATCAGAATCAACCATTGGCCAATCACACATGTGTGCCTTCCATCCAGCTCATATTACAGGACCGCGATTCGTCTAGGCCTATTCAAAGTTCCTTAGAAATAGCAGAACTATGCATTTTAATGGCGGATTTTTATTTTGGTGTATAGGTACACCTATAAGGTCTATTTTCAAAAATTAGAATAAAAGATTTGAAATTTTTTTGTTTTAACTAGTATGGCATAAAGACTAGTTGGAGGTTTTTTTCTACTATATTTTTGACAGTGTGCTGCTTTCCTTATAACACCCATTATTTAACGAATTCTGTATTCATTTTTAAAAACATGTAAAAGCAAGTTTTGCCTCTTTTGAAAAACTCCTCGCCAGTGGCATGGTATGACGCAATATTTGCAAAGCCCTCCGTAAAAAACACACAAAATTGACAGGAGTTTAACTCTAGCAGTATATCTGCAGATACAGTCGAGCATTGGGAAGAAAATCTGAAAAAGACAAGAAAGATTCTCAAGCTTCAAGATTAGTCTGATTATGGTCTTGAATGACTGTAGTATAGAAATGCTGTGAAGCGTGTTGGCTGGGATGCCAGTAATTTGTTCTCAATGTAACAATTGAAACGTTAACAGTCAAATTTCAAGAAATTGACGACCTATAGTAAAATCCAAGGCCTGTTGTAACAGGTTAGTTTTTCCTAGAAAATTATACCCATTCAACATTCAAATTTTGACGTACCTACAGGTACCTACATTTTTTTTTGTATTGGACTTCATCTGCATTGGCTTGAGGTAATATTTCATGGATACCAGTGAATACCACATGCCTCACTCGCCAAGGCCAATAAGGCCTATTGCGAATTACAGAAACAATTTGCTTTCATAACTTTCTATATAACAAAACGAACCTAAATAATGGCTAGTTGTTTAAACTCTGTTATTTGGTACTTTTTGATAAGAATCTTGCACACACTGGCTGTGCTTCTATAGTTTTGATTAGCACTTTTATTCGTCCGATTTTTTACAAATTCACAATTTGAATTTGTAACTTTTTTTAATATTCTTCTGTAGGAACTCAAAAATAAATCGAACGAAATTGAGTTGGAAGGAAAGCCACAGATTACTTTAAACAAACCAGTTGGTAAGTACTTGACGTGTATAACGTTGATTTCAAAACCTTTTAAATTACAATTTAATTTCAAAATCCGTTGATTTGGAAATCAGTTGTACTACCGTAAATTGATTCATTAACTCAATTTAGATGGAAATTCAAATCACAAAACGAAAATATCAAAATCAAAGGATTTTCTACGTGGGCATACTCTACAATCTGCAGTTCAAGTAATTCTGCCCCCAATAAATTATTATGTATATACAGGCAGAGCTCCAGAATGTATGGGATTTTTGGGGGCATACGTTCTGTAGAAAGTCCATTGGATTATATTGTACTGTGGGCATGCTACACGGAATTGTACATATTAAGGGGATAAATGGAATAAAAATTGAAAGGTTGCTGCTATTAATACACGTGAAATGAGGGAAATAAAATAGAATAGGGAATAGGATTTTAGTTTTCGAATTCCAATTCCAATTGGCAAGTATCTATTTAGTCAAGTAATTCGGATATATAGTGACTATAAGAGATTACATGTACTTGCAGGGCCCTATATACTAAAATTGAAACAAGATTTCCGTGGCTTCCTTTCTCTTTGGATTGGCTTACGAACGATACATAACATATTACATTACGCTCCGTTTTTAGCTCTTATTAGGGGCTGTGTGCAGTATCTGGATTGTGGATGGTGGGTTTTGCTCTGCTCTGCTCTGTGGCTCGTTTCGCCTGGGTTTTTGGGTCTGAAGATGCATGGCTGATGATTGTTTTGTTCCAGTGGGACTCCAGGACCACTCCAACTTTCATCATCATCAAAGACACTCACTTGAAACTAACTGCTATCCTATCATCCAGCTGCACGCACAGGGTGGATCGAACCTGTCATCAAAATTAACTGCTGTCACTCTTCCTCACTCGCGAGTTTCCCATTACACCTATACGCAGACAGCCTCGGCTATAGGACATTATAGGTTAATCCACCCTGCCCAGAGGGGCCACTCAGTTATTACGTCTTCCAAAAACTTACTGAATAGTACCATACTTTTAAAGTCTTAGAAAACAAAAATAACACTTCAACACGCGTTTGAGTTATTAAAATTATGTACCACTACTGTTACTTATGTAGTTGAAACTTTTCTGAAAAGTTTTTAAATTTCAGTTTTTGCGCTATTCCAAGATGTAAGTTCCTGGATTGAATGTTTTGAAAACGTCTAAATATAGAATTTTGCATGTTCTAAAAAGTATACTTATCACATTTTGCATGCTTCGAAAGGGTAAATATCAACTTTTGCCTCTTCTGAAAGTGTGAATATGACTTTTAGCATGTTTCAAAAACATGTAGTTATCCTATTTTGCCTGCTCTAAAAGTATAAATATCACCTTTTGCCTCTTTTAAAAGTGTGAATATGACTTTTAGCATGTTTCAAAAACATGTAGTTATCCCATTTTGATGCTCTCAAAGTGTAAATATTCAATTTTGCCGCGTCTGAAAAGCGCAAATTTCATATTTTGCCTCTTTTGAAACTTGTAAATAGGACATTTAGCATGTTTCAAAAACGTGTAATTATCCCATTTTGCTTGCTCTGAAAAGTGTAAATATCCAATGTTTCATGCTAAGAAACTTGCAAATATCACATTTTGCCTCTTGTGAAAGATACAAGTACCACATTTTACCTTGGTTGAAACGTGTAAATATCACATTTTGAATGTTTTAAAAATGTGTCAATGGCCCATTCAGCATGTTCTCTATCGTTAAATTAGTAATAATGTTTGGCTTGTTTCTGCTCAAAACTTAACTATCATCTTTCTTGCACTTGTAACAGTCGTAAGTTAATATTGTTTGCCTGAATTGAAGGCGTGACGAGCGTGTGAAAATTACTCTTTCCATTTTTAAAGGCCCAGCCAGAGTCCAATGATACAACGTAATATTTGAAAGACCTCAAGCATCCTTCGTCTACAGATAGGTGCATCATTCTGGCTCCGTTATATTATGTTTTATACGCATCTTCCCCGTTTAATTCACATGACAATGGCAACGGCAATTGCAGTGTCAGTGGCAATGGTACTGCAAATGCCTATGGTTATGGCAATTCGACGCCGTTTCCCTTCCCCGCTCGCTCTCTCTCATCAGACTCACAACCAGAACGAGGACTGGAAGTTGCAGATGCCAATGCAGACGCAGATGGACGGACAGGCGGATGAATGGATTTTCTCTGTTGTGGATAATAATAATAATGATCATAAAAGTATGTCCAAATGGGTGGAAAGTGCGGTGGAAAGCAAATACTATTATTATTCATACACCTTCGTATTTAAATCCACATTTTCATATTTGTACACTTCACCCTCACGAACACGAAAATACGGTAATTAAATGCAAACATGGAAAAATTCTTATATTATCCAAGCATTACCGATTTTACTGTGCACGTTGGACAGTGCAAAGCTTCATAATCTTCAAATATTTGTGTAAAATTGGTTTCTGCTACTAAAACTAGTGTATAATTAACCTATTAGGAATTGAGGAACCATAGAAAGAATGCTTTACAAAAGTGTTTAATTCTATAAACTAACTTTTTCAAAATCGCCAAAACTAGTAAATAACACTTTTTCAAAACGGTCAAAACTAGTAAATAACACTTTTTCAAAACCGTCAAAACTAGTAAATAACACTTTTTCAAAACCGTCAAAACTAGTAAATAACACTTTCAAAAGGTCAAAAATCTAGTAATCACCATTTTCAAAGAAGTTCAAAACTACCGAGAGTATATTACCGTTGCGAAAAGGTAAAAAAAAATACGTTTGAAAATATTCTAGCTCAAAACTGGAACCAAATGTGTTGTAAAACTTGTAATTTGACAAAGCAATTTTAAAATCCAAAGTAAAAACAGAAGCAACTTGTTCCGTCTCGTTGTTATCTAAAGACTTTGTAGAATCCCAGGATGTGTCGTTTAGCAATGCCTGGCCTAAGCTATGTATCTTGTACATGAAGGAAAAGATTGGTTATATATAATGTGAAAGTGCGGGAGCATAGGGCGGGTGAAACGTAATAAAGAGTCCAGAGTGCAGTTCTTGGTCGTCTGCGGCAGAAGATCCATTTTGACTCAGGGGAAGGCTCAAGGGTCCCTTTTTATGATGATGATTTTATTTTAAGATTGTCATTCCAGCTTGAATGGTTAATATGTGGAATAATGTGTGCGGACAGAGTTTGAAGTTTAATGTTTTGTATATTAAGTATTAATGGGGAGAAGAGAAACTGTTTTTGGGTGGCTCCATGGGTTCACTTGAGATAAATTATATCTGTGACTCGGAGATAGGGGATATTATTCTGTATGTTAGGCCATCCTTATATACATATGTATATAGACCATAGACACTATAAGCTATAAGCTACATCCCTGTACAGACTACAGATCCAACTTTCATCATCTGTACAGTAGTGAGGAGAAAATGAGGGAGAGTGAAAGTATGTGAATATGAACGTGAGATTCATCCCTCCAATTCCACTGGAGTACTAGACGTTCGTTGCCGAGTAAGTATTATTAAGTAGAATGCCTCAATGCATTATATAATTATTAAATGTCTACTGTCTAGGGGCCTTGCAAAATTTACGTCATCATTTTACCATTTTCCTCTACATAAAGGATCCTTAACCTATTCCCAACTGAGAAACTAAGGAAGGAGTGCCTTAGAAAAGTGCTTTTTCTAGAAATTGTCTTTTTCAAAACGATCAAAGCTACATAGAAATAACATTTTTAAAAGTAGTAAAAACCAGAAATTATGACTTTCAAAGAGGTCAAAACTAGAAATCAACATTTTCAAAAAGGTCAAAACTAGAAATTAACATTTTCAAAAAGGTCAAAACTAGAAATTGGCGTTTTCAAACACATTAAAAGCTAGTAACGAACACTTTCAAAAAGGTCAAAACTAGAAATCAACATTTTCAAAAAGGTCAAAACAAGAAATTAACATTTTCAAAAAGATTCAAAACAAGAAACTAACCCTTTCAAAAGTGTCAAAATACCTAAGAAATTAACACTCAAAAAGACATAAAACTAGAAATAGTACCGTTTTGAAAAGGTTAAAAAAATTTCAAATTGTCTCAAAACATACAGTTTGCCTTTAAAAAGAGGCAAAACAGATGCTATCTATTATTTTGAAATACCAAAATTTTGTATTTACACGCTCTCAAAAATAACAAAACACGATACACATTTTCAAAAACATCCATTTACAAGATAATAGCTGTGAATGTAAAGTTTCTATCTGGGATTTAATAGCTGAAACATTCCTACTTTCTGCCCCTTGCACTCTGGCTATATATGTAGTATACCGTAATATAAAAAGATCTTGCACACATACATATATACACTGTAAGATTTTCGTGAGAATGAGAAGCACAATTCTCGGGTGTGTGACGTAAGGAGGGAAATTTGGATTTGGAAAGGGGGATGGTCGTCTTAGTCTTGTGCAGCTGTAAGTGTAGCATTATTGCAATGAACGTGAAAGCGCTTTTTTCTTTTTTTCTGGATTTTCATCATCTGTGCTAGAGTTGCATTGCATGGGTGTGGTGATGGTGGGTGGAGGGATAGAGTGTAGTGCGGGAGGCATTAAATAGCCTCCATAGGTATATAGACAGAGGTGTAGCGATGAGACACCGAGACTAATTCCCAGTTAATATTTCCTCACCATAAAACTGTCGCATCGCACATGAATTATTGTGTCCAACTCTGTGTCAGCCGACAAACTTTTTATGGCACTCCAATGATTTCTCTCCATAGGCCATCTATATAGGCCTAAGCTGCGTATGCATGCATTGCCTTAGCTTGATCGGTGTAAATACATACCACTTTGTACTGGTAACTAATACCCAAATCCTGCTTCCCTTTCATTCATTATAGTACATTATACATACTACACTTGTATCCAGAATACAGACGCTCTATACTTATATACTATACTACTATAGGAATGCATACAACCACATTGGTATTACTATTGTGTATGTATAACTGAAAGGGAAAGGCTCAAAGAGTGATAAAGACCATTTTATTCATTGAAGTGGCTAAACGCTTACTTATCTATAAAAAATTGCAAAATTTTAACTAATTTCCGGTAGAAATACAATAATTTGAATTTTATTTTCATTCGGATTGCTTTAGTCTTACACAGCGCTCATACATTGTTGCGAATATTTCTGTTTTAACGTTTTATGTACATACAGCCAGGAAGATTAATTCCTTTTTGACGCAATTCTTGTAGTAAAGCTTTTTTTACTACATTTTATTGAAAAAACTTAGAGCTTTCAATATGTATGCTTGTTTGCGTTTCTAAGAATCCAGCTTAAGTTTTACTTTTCTCCTGCTTTAGCATTTTCATGCGAAAAAAGTATAATAGAAATAAAATAATAATTCTATAGTGTATACCTACTCGACTTACTGGGCAAATATTTGTTTTCACAGTCTACATGTCTGTTCTTAAAGTTAGCCTTGTTTTCAAGCTCCTGCTCTGGAGCAATAGAGTCCGTCTTGATGGGATGTTTAGAAATATACCTATGCAAGTGTGTGTGTGATATGTATGTGTATGTATGTGCTCTGATAAAAATATTATTATGCCTGTGAGGAATGAGTGTGGGGGGACGAGCGCGGATTGGATTTGGCTCTTTCATTTTAATATGAATCACGTTTTAAATTTAAAGCGTGCTGCTGCTTGTAGTCAAAATTACTACGAAACAAACTACTACATGCCCTATGCCTGTAAACCATCCCCCACTTTCCTCTCTTCGTCCGAGTCAAAGGGAATCCAGGGAAACGGAAACAACGTTGCGTAGCTTAAGAAGCAAAAGTATGTATGTATGAGCATTAACAATTCGAACAGCTAACGCAATGCGCGATAACTAAGGCGCAATGTAAAATATATGACGCTTTGAAAGTTCGTGAAATATTTTAAGTAATTATTTTACAGCATTATTGTATAGGATGTTTTAGTACTTTTTCGAACTTATAAAAAGTACATTTTTCACGTTTTTAAAGCTGTTTAAATAGAAGATTTTGCATTTTTCAAAAGAATGTAAAGAGTACATTTTGTGCCTATTTAAAAGCTAGTAAACAGGAAGTTTTGCACTGTTGCAAAATCGTGTATACAGTAACGTTTGCGGTTTCTCAAAAAACAAGCAAAACACCATTTTGCATCTTTTCAAATTCGTGTAAATCGTACATTTTGCTCTCTCAAAAAACAAGCAAAACACCATTTTGCACCTTCAAATTCGTGTAAATAGTACATTTTTCTCTTTCTCAAAAAACACCCAAAATACCATTTTGCACTTTTTCAAATTCGTGTAAATAGTACATTTTGCTCTTTATCGAAAACATTCAAAAATTACTATTTTCGACAGCTTTGTAAACATAATAGGATATTTTATAGCTTCGTAAAGACTTGTAAATTAGACTATTTTGGTGAAGAACAAAACATTACAAAAAGCTGCACCCTTCTTTGCATTGTAACTACATCTCTTTGTCTTACCCTTTGTAAATCCAAGGAAAATACACGCGTAAGTTTGATTCTTACACCCTCAATAAGCGTGTGTATTGATTTGCATACAAGCAATCTCTACAAGTATCTAGATACGTTACTTGCCGGCCTGTGTGAACAGTGATGGTGGCAGGGTTGTTTAAAATGTGTGTAGGATCGATTTGAAATCGCTTAACTGTCCCTGTGCATGCTCGTAAAGAGAATTGATTGTGATTCGGATGTTGATGGTGATTATAGTGGGAGCTGAGATTTTAGAGTTTGCCTTTAGAGTTGGAGTGTAAACTCATAAAATAAAATCACAATAATTTCAGTTTCTACTTCCGAGTCATTATTTGCATGATGACTGTCGTTACGAGGTACTTTCCCGTGCTTTATGCTTCCAGACGGATGACGCGTCTGCTTTCCTCTACAATTATGCCACACTTATTATTACTTGTATCTCCTTATTACACTCTGCTGCTTCTCTGCTAAGCCGTAAATTTTATTCTTTCCCATCTTCAACCCTTCTTACGTTGAAACTCCTTGCTGTTCGTTCTCCTTTTGCCCGGTTTTATTATTTTAAATTGTGCTATGTATGTATTTTACAAGCCGTCGAGTTAAACTATTCGAAACTGGGGAACTACATATAAAAAGAACGCTTTACAAAAGTGTTTAATTCTATAAATTAACTTTTTCAAAAAGGTCAAAACTAGTAAATAACACTTTTTCAAAAC
>JAQFZC010007911.1:0-10715 GCA_034695205.1 Dicyrtoma fusca | reverse complement strand
GAAACTGCGATCGTACGTCCAGGTCGTGCGTAGAAATTCGTATACGATCGCTACATACGACTGTGAGAACCTCTCTTAAGTCTACGCTCACGCACATTCACCCCAAGCCGACTTTGGTTACACAAAATATTATGCTCATTATTGTCGGTATATCTACATAGATTCATAGATCTGATCTATGTGTATCAAGGAATGAACAGGTACGGAAATGTTTGTAAATAGGTACGCATGTACCTACCCAATTGGAGTTAAAGCTGTAGAAATGCGTGGGAAGTAAATTATGTTCAGATTGTTTTGACTGTAAATCACATCAACATCGCGTTACGGAACCGTGTTTTGATGTTGATGTGTTAGTGACGCATATTATGTCTGAGTTCTTTTTAATCCGACAGATAGAACCTGATTATTTCTATTTTGTACAACACAGTCCTTACATCACTCGGTAGCCCATAGTGGCATCGTGAGAAAATTTTAACTCGACAGAGTCGACCACTATTAAGATAACACTAATGATACCTAATGGTAACCCTTATGACCAGAGTTACAAGCAAGGAATTTTTCTCAGCTTCTAATATTTTTATAGACAATCATCATCGTTCATTGAATGGTTGATCGGACAGTAAAACGGTAGAGTGAAAACAAAGCACGTATTATATATACTTGGACATCAAGGGTAGTTTTTTCAAGGCTAGGTTTTTTGACTGGCATTCGCATACGTAAAGTAGGTACATCGGTATTCTCGATGATACAACTTAATCGATTACAGCATTTGAAACCACTGCACTGAAAACAATTTAGTCATGGAAAACGGAGCTTTGAAAACTGAATCATAATATGATTAGCTTATCGTAATGCTAAGCAATAAAGTAATGTAAGGGCCATTAAGATAATTCAATCAGATCAAAAAGTCTAACATCAACACATTAGTTGTTATTATCGCCGTCTTCGCTCTGTCCTTATTTTTTCCGTGTCCAAACGAGTGTGCCTATTAGTAGTACAAGTACACGTAGAGTACATAAAGTTCATGGATGATAAATATTATAACAGATAAAAATAACTACAAATTACATACTACAAAAAATTCAAGTTCGGCTTTGGTTCGGCTGAAGTTTTTCTATTAGTTTTATTGTTTAATTACAAAGGAATTTGTTTGGAAAAGCTAATGAACTATTACCTCTTATTTATTAGCTCTTATCTGGCTAAAAACATTAGTAATAAAATAAAGTAATTATGACATTTTTTTTATTTTTATTTGACCATACTAATACCGACATATTTACATTACATGGGCATCACGACATGGTATTTGTACTCATCAGCAGAGCCTTCCAAGCGGTACAACTCAAGTTTATATAGTAAGTAATTCTCAATCTTCAACTGCAAAGATTAATATGCAATAGTTAAGCTTGCAAATCCAATGCTGACAGTTCAATACAAAATTCAGAATAAAATCCTTACCCGTGACCATTGCATTGTTCATGAGCTCTGAGTTATTGAAACATGCATGTGTGACGTAATTGTTTACTTAAAACTTGAAGTTTTGCATAAATTAAACTTTGCTGTGTTGACGCAGATTCCAAATGTATGTAGATTGCTTAATGTTGCACGTGACAAAGCGTTGACTTGGAGAAGTTGATTGCATGCTCTTGGCTACAGCACATGCACTTACTGTATGACGTTCTTTGTATGCACTATGATATCAATAATTGGTCTTAATTTTTTTAAAGCAAATCTTTTCCTATTAGAAATATTATTTAACCTAAGAATGAGTGTGAGAGCTCTAGTTGGACGCATGATGAATCGCAATGAGATTTTAATGAGCCTTAATAAAAAAATTACTTCCAATTAGCTTCTTTACCTTTACTGTGTATAGATAGGTATGTCATTCCAGTTATCTGTCATTCAGTTTTAATTTGTTTTTCCATAAAATAGCCATAATATGCACAGAGATTTAAATTATAAAATTATTATACAAAACACAAAAACCTACTGCACCCAGCGATCGAGAGTAACAACCAGAACAATACTGGCTCAAATTTTCGGAATTAGCATGCTGTCAACATTCAATTCAAATGCACAAGTAGCATTATGGTCTTTTTATTTGTTTTGGTTGACGTCTCAAGTGCCCTCAACCAGGATTTTTGAATCTGGAACAGTTGAGTGATTGGACATATTACTCCCGAATAGTCCCAAAAACAACAGTCAAGCTATTACAGTTTACAATTTTATAGACAGCTGCTCGTCTGGCATGTCTTACCTGTTCCTATCTTTATTATTATTTGCCTTAAACGCATAAACTATAAACTGTATTGTACGTAGCCACCTGTCTGATCTTATCTTGCATTGTGGACAGTGTAAACTTATTTGTAAAACCCCACAGGCAAAAATAGGGGCAGTGTGCGGCACATAAATATTTATTTTGCGTGAAGACGAAAACAACATCCTCAAGCCAATACCAGTGTTTTTCAAGCTTAAGATTAATTTCAAGTAAATATTTAAAGAGTATTCGATCTACTTGTGAAGTAAACTCGGTAACTAGGGTGTACGCCTGAAACTGTGATAAACTAATATTTAGTATGGACAGCACACAAATGTTTCCCGTACTTTGTTACAGTAGATTGAAAAGTCTTGTGGTCAAATGCAAGCCAGTACTGGGAATTTACTCATGCAGGGGGATCATTGCCTAACTAAATATTAATCGTTCACAATATCGTGCCGATCACAATTTTAGGGATGCATTCTACTAAAGCATCATTTTTAGTTCAGCGTTTACAGCACGAAATTACTCAATGCATGTTTTTTAATTGCCCTTCAAAGACAATATATCGCTACGTATTTAAAGTCTTGTTTGTTTACATTATTTCTGAGCCCCTCTCCAATTGCTTCGAAAACTACTTAAGCCTTGCAAGCGTCGATAAATATGAGTTTCTTGTTTTACAGTATGTACGATATATGTACGATAAGAAATAAAACACAGTAAATTATAATTATAGTTAAAATATAATTAATAAATATAAAATATTAAGGGATTCAAGAGATGCCGGGTCCAGTTGTGAGTTGATTACTTACATGAGATAGACACATCACTTCCGCAATCAATACGTGAATTTCCACTTGCAAATTGTAAGTTACAATGCAATGATTGCAATGCTTGTTTAACAATGCGATTCTGTTCGATAGATGGCTTCCTAGGATACGCGATCTCTACGATGATGCGCGATGCGCGATGGTGTGAAGCTCCGAAACCCAGGGCATGTTGAGAATACCAGCATTATTGGAGTAGGTACTTTAACCTATACTTACGCTCGTCACAATTTTATCAAGTTTAATGGTGGAGAAAACCACAAATGGGAAATAAATGAGCAATATGATTCTTCAGAACGTAGTTGAATTACTTGAGAAAGAATGTTTTAACTGTAATACGGAATTATTAAGATAATAAACACGTAGATGTGTGCGTCAATTCTTATCATTATTTACATCTTCCGAGTGATGTTTCATGTACATACCGTCCGATATCAACTGTTCATATTTTAGCTCGCATAGATACAGTACGTAAATCGTAGCGGCTGCTGCTGTAGTACGCAATTAGGTATCACTATTTGACAAAAGGGAGTGAGCCATGTTTAATGATGGTTCAAGTCATAGTAGAGGAGATTATTATTTAATGTATAAGAATGACAAGAAGGTACCTACGCAAGCAGCTTGCGGACTACAGCACCTTAAGCAAAGCATATACCTAGTTGTTTGCGTTGCTTAACAGTAACTAACTAGTAAGGATGATTTACACGGCCTTGTTCTTGTTACTAACATCTCTGGACTGGAAAATAAATTCATTTGTTGATCTCTAATTTCTTGATTTTTATAATTTTATTGCCTTATTATGACTTATCTCACTAAGGTTTACCATTTAAAAGCATGGTTAAAATGAAAGGCCGGGCAAATAAGGCGACAGAGCAAATACTCCAAAATCGGGACAAAATTCCTACCAGGGCAAATAATCCGTCGCAACAGGGCATAAAGTCCGAGCTAGGAAAATTATCCCCGTGCACCGGGCAAAAAACCTGAGCCGAGCAAATAGTCCATGACACCAGGGCATAAAGGCAGGAAAGAGAAAAATAATCCACAGATACCTAATAGGCCTAATTATACCCTCTTAGTTGGGATTTTTTCGTATCTCGAACTTTTTGCCCGGTGGGTTAGGATAATTTGCCCGGATCGGACTTCATACCCGATACTTTGGGATTACTTCCCTGACCCAAGACTTTTTGCCCTGCTATTAGGGATTATTTACCTTATGCGGATTATATGCCCTGTTTTGGAGTTTTTGCCCGGCCTTCCATTATATAGTTTTCGAGCTTGTGACCAACAATCCTGCCAGGAATGATTAAAATAATAGACAGTTCATCTACACATAGTACAACCCTGTGTACAGAAGGACATTTCACCCCATGAACAAAAACCGCAAAAATTACCGTAGTACTGCTGAATTGGTTATACAAGCACTAGTGTGTGCGGTACTGTTCACGGGGTGAAATATCCGGGGGTAGAGCATTGAAATTGTGAAAGGGATTGTAAACATTTATTGCATTCCAACTTAAAACTTTTTATATGTAAATTGCAATCAAAACACAATACACATTTGTTTTTTCGAAAGGTGTATGTAGTTCAACGCGGCCTTTTAATGCTTTTCAAAAATAGAAAAACGCCTTTTAGTTTTTCCTAAGACATATCAATCAGCTTATGAAGGTGACGGGTTTATAGGCGACGGTTCCCGGAGTGACGATTAACGGTAACATCCAACTGAGCAAAGACTTTCATTTGTTTTTGCAGACACACTAGAGGTACCTGCACAAAAAGACAAAGACCGATGACAGATTTTTTCTTCTTTAGCGTGCACAGGCTACAATATGATTGCGATTGTAAATAATAACGATACCTATATTTTAAAAACACGAAACTAGAAGCATTACGATTATGAAGCATCATCATGTCATTTTCAGTTCAAGATTTATTTATTATGCATAAATAGTACAATCTTCGTCTTACTAGCAGTGTACAGTGTAAGTACGTTCGTGTACGTGCTTAGGCACATACCGACTTATATACACGTCTCAGGATTTACAGAGAGCCATGCATATACGACACCACGAAGAAAGAATTTCAAAAGATCGACAACCTGATAGCACTGGCAACGTGATTTAAAAGTACAATGCGTGTTAACGTGGTTTTTGCTTTCGAAAAAGGCAAAACTTGTTATTAGCAACTTCAAAAAGGTCGAAGCACACTATTTACTCGTTTGCAAAACATCTCCTTTGTGACATAATAACTGCGAGGCCCAAATAATCCCAACATTGATGCTTTCGAAAATATATTGCGTTGTACTGCGTAGTGCGTATAGACACGCGGGAAGCGAAACTTTATCATTCAATAACAAACCATTACAGACGATAGTCGTGTTTATCCCGACGTTCTTCGATCTCTCAAGACATTACTTCCACGTCCACTGGACGATGATAATTAATTATTGAATCTTGCTTCGTGGTTAAGATAAACGCTATTATAAATATACATAATCCACAATATTCCTTCGTTGTAATTTATCTGTTAACACAGGTGAAGCTTCCATTGACAGCTTGACCATTGGCCAGTAGCCAGTTAGGATTTGTGTCACGCACTTTTTCGTCTGAGGGAAAACGCGCAATTTCCCTTGTATTGTGCTTCTGATTTTTGTATTAAAAAGTAATAAAAAGTCAAAACGCCTTGTTTTCTGAAAGTGTTCAACACTGTCTTCCTACAACCGTGGTGTTCAGGTTTTAAACATCCGATATCTACTGTCAGCTATTTGTAAAAATCATTGATGCGGTGATGAAGATACTTAAAAAGCCAAAACTACTCGAATATTGTATCCCTAAAAAAGAGTCCGGTATTGCAAATGGGACTGGTGGGGTAGAAATATCACTCAAAAAAATCGACAAGGTTAGTATTGGTATTGATTGCTTCGATGTCATTTAAGGAAATATTCTTCAGTTTCTGTAAGCTACGAGTTGTAATTCTGTGGGCTATTAATTAGGTTGCAGAATGAAGGCTTGTAATTGTGACACCCTCGTTTTTTCTTCGGTATCGATGGTCAGTCAACAGTCAAAGTCGCATCTGTTTTCGAATCTTTGGGACTTTCTATGGGAGGCTTGTTAGTTTTTAATTGACCTTTGACACTGGAGAAAAAGGGGGGGGGGGTATCACAATAACAATCTTTCACCCTAGTACATAGTATTGAGTAATAGTTGCTCGTTATTCTTCGTGCATGTTATTGACTATTTAAAAATGAAAGGTGTACTTCTGAATTGATTTATTTTGCATTTGTATCGGCGGTGGCTGATAGTAAGTAGATTGAGATACGTCCAATTTTAGATCGTGCTTCTTAAAAGACGATGTCATTATATACAGTATTATTATACATTGATTGATTGATGGTATGGTTTAGTAATCGATTGGTGTTGACAGTGGCATTTATTGTGTCCGGGCTGTGCTTTTCTTCGAGTCGGCTATATTTTGTGTAATTATTTAGTCTAGTGAACCTACATATGTTTTATGTGTTTGTAATCGATGTAATTATTTCCACAGGAGGAAGGTATTGCCGAGGGGGAAGAAGGAGGCGTTCGAAATCAGCAACCTGACAGAAATGAAGGAGAAGTACCAAACCAATATCTCAACCCCATTCCCAGTCCGACAAAAACCGGTTTTGTGGATGAAAATAAATCCTTGACAAAGTCGGAGAAGAGGGTTCATTACAAGTTCTCGAAGCATGTGATGGCGGGTCGTCGGATACGTGAGTTGATGAATGCTCATGTGAGGACAAAGTTGAAGCGGAGTTTAAGTGAGATCGAAATGAAGCCTCACTACAAATCAAAACTTATTGTTGGACTGGCAATTACACTCCAAGTGATTCCTATCATCTTGATTTTTATATAGCATTTGCTTTGCTGTCGATAGACACGAATTTGTCCGTGCCCACTGTGGTCATGATAGTTTGCTGTGTAAATATAAAGTTTGGCATTTTTATGTAATCCGATGTGAGTATGTGAGTAAGATGTATGAACTGTAATTACTTAATTAATAACTATACTAATTTATTTTATAACTAATATGTTTAATTGACTTTTTTAGTAAAGAAAACTACTACATGTATCAATTCTGGTCCATGATTAAACATGTGTTCATTGTGTATCCAGTTACTCAATGAAAATAAAGTAAAATTACCCTGACTGATTTTTTAAATCAAGTAGTACAATGCTGCGGAAAATCGATTATTTGTCCTTTTTTTAAAACCGAGAAACTTAAGTAATATGACAAAATGTTTTACTAAGCATAATGTCATGATGTGAATATAATTAGGTCGAGATTTGCGTTTTGTTCATCGTTAAGGTTTAATAGCTGACATCACATTTCCGTTCGCAGTTACCGTTGCGTTGCCAGTTTTCGAACGACCCTAGTGCGACTACCTGTAGGTCAATACATATTCATCATACATGCATAGTTTATTCTTTCCACTTCTTATAAATTATTATGCACACATATTATGTATCTACTATATAAACGTTAATCTCGGTAAGTAACGGTGTATTTCTCGCGTGGCAGCTTCTAGAATTATTCCCTTCTTATCCTTCATTTTTCGGTGGCCGAAACGTGTGTGGCGTTTGTTTCCATAAGCGTGTAATGTGACTTAAGAGTACCCTATTTTCTCAAATTGAGCCCGGGTCTCTAATATAGCCCTGGGTAAGACTCCAAGTTTTGTATTGAGCCCGGGTCTAGAGCCCAGGGGGCTCTTATTTTCTCACTTTGGAATAGCCGTTGCTCCTTAAAGTGATTTCAAAGTAATTAATATGAAATGCTTAAGCGAGCCTTTACAAAGGAGTGTTCCAATGGTGTTGAACGTACCAAAATTCATCCAATAGTTGCCTGCAACTATTAAATATCCTGTCTTCTGTCCTGGTAATTATTTGAGACCCGGCGTTTATTACAAAGCAAAGGTTTGAAAGATTGCACAACTACGGTTAAAATTGTTTAATAGACTGGGAGAATAAAGCAATTTAAGATATAAATAATCAGCTAAAAAGCAATGATGGGTCTTAGGTCAAGACCGTTCTGCCCCATGTCTGGTCTGCTCCAAGACCGCTCTGCCCCTTGCCCTCTCTGCCTCATGTCCGCTATGCCCCATGACCACTCTGTTCCGTTTTATGATCACTCCATGACCACTGTGCTTCATGACCAACATGCCCCATTATGGCTCTGCCCGTACGACCGCTCTGCCTCATTCGGACTATATTTTCTTCGTAAAGCAACAGACAACCTGTGATTGTAGGAGTACGAGCAAGTATCTGCTTGATTTATGCAATTTATGTTTCTGTTTTGGTTACGTTATGTGGGAAAAATGTGTTTCGAAAAGCAAAATATATTCGTTTGCAGCTTAAGCACGTTATAATAATATGTATGTATAATGTAATTCTAACTCTAATAACAGTCTAGTAAGTGGAAGCGAAACTCGGCCAGAGTGTACAAAAAGCTGCAAAATAAGATGTAGCATCAGCTCTAACCTTTATTTGCAGCGAAACCTATTGGGTTTTTGGCGTGACCACATTTAGGACCAGGGCCACGGGTGACCACATTTAGGTTCTACATATTCTTTCCTGAAATGTATGACGTGTTTTATTTAATACGATATCCGTTACACAGTTTTGTTACATAGCTGAACACGTGCATGCGAAAAACGGCGAATGCTACAGGACAAAAAATCGACATTTATGACGGTATTACTACTATGAATCATGATGCATTTTGTATTGATTATTGACAAACCAAAACTACGCACTATACGCACTGATCTTGAATTAAAAACAAACATAGTACTATTTACAGAAATAATTAGAATCTAATTAGTAGTAGTAATATGAGTATATTTTCAGATATTATTAATGTAGTTGTATACAAAAACAAAATACTAAACAAGGTATGAAAGATAAACCCTTGTAAAAAGATTTAAAAATATACCGTCTACGATGCGCAATGTGTTTGAAAAAGGCTAAAAAACTGAATTCATTTGTGAACAATCAAACCCTGTTACTTAAGCACATTTAATGCAACTATTTGTTCGCTGTGCATACTTATATAATGTATGCTTGCTTTGTAGGGTATTTGACAAAGAATAAGGCGCAGAAGGTTTAACTGAAATTGAAAGTCTAAAACTGAAATCATTTCATTACTTTTGTATACTTACCAAGTGACCATTCCAAACTATCACATTTAGAAATGCATAGAGTAAGTAAGTAGGTATATACCTAAAAACGGACGAGGCAACACGATACTTTTATTCAAAATAGAGCCAAATATTCGATTATCAGTACTTACTCGCCTTCTATATTAAAATTAATTAAATAACTTTATGTGTTCAATGCGGCAATAGCATTGCGTAAATGCTATTGAGCTATGAGCTATTGCTTGTTTGATTTAAACCTTCCCAAAATAAGCAATAACTAATCCAAGCATAAGGATTGCTCCACCAGCACCGATGGCAACCTATTATTGGAACCAATTAATTAATTCGGAAAGGTTTAATCAACTTGTATTTCTTTGAATTCATTAATTTTTTTGTCATCCATGATAAAGATTTTCAAGATCATTACGGAATTGAACTTCTTGATGGATAGCGATTGAGAAATGGTCTAGCACTATCATTTATAACCTACCTTTTTAGATATTTTTTGTTTGCGTTAGTCATTGATTCTCGTTTGCTTTAAATTACGATTGGCTATTCTGATTCTGAAATGTAGCAGGGCCGCAGGCTAGCAACTACCGATAGCAATCAACCATTTCGAAAAAATGTCAGACGATTAAGATTTAATTATTGTTTAAATTAAAAAAAATTTAAATTCGTAGGTGGTACATTACAGATTATCTGACGTCTGTTGTCGGTTATCAGTCGTTATAAAAAATGTCAAATAGGTAAGTGAAAATAACGACAGTGTGTTGTCAATCTTGTGATGTCTTTTGTATTTTCTGCCAGTGAGCACCCCTAAATATGAAGTGCTTACGAACAACAGGCAGTCAACAGTCGTAGTCGCAGAAGACTTGCGGTTGGAGTATTCCGAATAAAGTGTGGCGTATAGTTCTTGTATCTGTAAGCATGTGTTGTGCGGCCCCGATTAATATGTAGTATGACTAAAGGATTTTCGGAGAGGTCATCACAGTTTTCTGGCAGTTCACTCGTGCAACTACCTTCATTACTGTTATAACCACAATTATGTTACATAAGGTATGAGTACAATAAAAAATAAGATTCATTTATAAATTTCTACAAATGGAGGCACAGTGCCGAAGAAATAAGTGCTGATGATCATTATTATGTATCTATACTCATACAATACACTTTTCTTTCACCAATGTAATGATTGGTGTCATTGGTGATAAAAGAAAGAATGATGTTGATTCATGGTGATCTCGTGGTTGTGGTTTCTTCCCAAGACTGTTACAATTGCAAATGCACTGAACATGGTAGCAAAACCACTGAGTAACTGAAGACGACGTAATCTGAGGTGCTGGCGTGCTGGTAGGCTGAAACTGTGATATGGAGTTCAAACACTTAAGTAGTTTACTGTCCCATAACCACCAACCTAGACACCATGTTAACCACCAACTGACACAAGCCTCACCCACCGCTG
>JAQFZC010007910.1:0-10716 GCA_034695205.1 Dicyrtoma fusca | reverse complement strand
AGGTAGACTCAATGGGCAGCAACATTAAATCTGTACTGAGGATAGCAATGGGCCCACATCGTGGCCTGAGCTTCCAGTGTGCCGTGACAATCTCGGCACAATGGACCTCTAAGATACATACATACAGTCAATATTTACTTCGTAAGGGGAAGAACATATTGGGTTGGGGGACGTAATCCTTACAATAATTATTATTGTAATAAATTATGGCGTTTAATCCGTTACCAAACCCTAACAAATGGTGAGCTGTCGCTGCCGTCGTTTTTTAGGAACCAATTGATGCACATCCTGGACGGCTGATAGCAAAGTGATGCATACTCATGCTTGAACCTTGCACGTGTGTTGCATTATTTTGCGTTTGAGTTCATGGATATGTCCCAATTTGCTACAAAAAATACATGTTGTCTTACATTAATACCTATAAAGAACATGTCTACAAGTCTACATACATAGGAAAGTCTTAAACGTAGAAGACATCTCAAGAGAAGCCTAAAGTACGTAAAATAGGTAGTAGGTAGGCTTTCAATTGCACCCAAACTTGGCTGAAAATACAAGGACAAAAATAGTAGTAGTGATTGCAGCAAATTAACACATAAAACCACTTTAAATTAATGGAGTGGGTCCCAAAAAGTCAGGTGAAGACAAAAAGTCCTGTGGAGGTAAAAAGTCCCAGGCCTCTGCAATAATGTACGTTTGCCTCCCATAGGTTGACTTTTTGACTCTCGTGGGCGTTTTGCCTCCCAATAGTGGCCTTTTTGCCTCCACCGGACTTAGGGCCTCTTCCAAGTGGCATATTTGCCTGCACCGGAGTTTTTGCCTCTTCGAAGTAGCCTATTTGCCCCCACTGGAATTTTTGCCTTCCGGAGGACAGTTTACCCGCACCGGACTTTGTAGGGCCCATTCCATTATTATTTGATGACCGTACTGAATATTGATGTGGTATAGTGGATGTTGCCCATAGCAACATTCACTTGTTAGTTGTTATTATTATTATGAATATTTTATTTATTATTGTGCATTGCCATTGCCAGTCGTGATGAAGCCACTGCACTGCAGCCAAATCGAATATTGAATTAATTAGTCGCGGACTTCGGTCCGGGCTGGACGTGACATTGTTGGCTGTGGCATTTGAATTCGCGTTCATTGATTTTACTCTGCGTTCTTTTCCTTTACTACTTGTAATAAATCGTTCATTTACTTGTTACTACAGAACTTCGTATTTTGGTGGCCATCTAAGCTTTAATTGTAGTTTGGGTTACTGCTACGTAATTTACTTAATTTAAAGAGAGAAAACTAGAGACTTAGTAGAGATCTCATCAATATATAATATTGGGTTTAAAAAAAAAGAGAAATTCATTTGTCTTACGTCGTGGCAATGATTTTGCGTTTACAAGCAATACATGCATTACGGAATAGTTCACCTGGAGCAAATAATATCTAATACAGCATAATATAAAGAATAATAATAATATAATAAACTACACACAGAGAAATATTAGAGGAGTTTTACCGTGGACCCTGCTAAATTTTGCAGATTCCCTCACCAAATTCGGCTTGTTGATTCCCTTTGCAAATATATTTGCCTTGACACTCGGTAAAACAAAGTGAGTTCATTTAGGAGAAAAAATTACTGGGTAATAGGCAAATTTTCAAATGGTGCGATTTCGTGAAAAAAATAATAGTACAAATCGGTTCAATTGTTTGCACCAAGTATTGCATTATACGTTGCTTAGGGACAGTAACTAATTTTACAGATTCTATGGCATTAACTTTTGCTAGATTTTCGGACTTATTGATGACTTTGTGTTGTGTGAAATACAATGCGGTTGTCAATGGAAACTTAAAACCTAACTAGTAAGTTTGAAGCAAATGTGTTGGTCACTCAGGTCACTGTAGGTATGTAGTGTAAGGGTAGTAAGGGTACATTTTTCACCTCTTTTAAATTTTTGAAAGGTCCGCTCAGTGTACTAAAGACTGTTTTTTAAAGGAATTTTCATAAATGACGTCTTTTGCGAAAGGACAATGACATGAGCTGAGCCTACGTATACCTCACTAACATGGATTGTGAATATGAACGACTCCGTAATCGCAATGTACATATTATGTGATTCAAAAGCGCGAAGCAAAAACTACTACTACTATTGCTTCCCGCAAATACTGAAATTGAAAGGAACTTAAGCCACCTAAAATCATCATTTTAGTTTATATGCAGTTATATTATTTATGTAGGCAACTAATTCCGGTTTAATGAAGTTCTTTATGCTTGATTATGCGTTTTGTAAGCTCATTATGCTCTATTATGCTTTTTCAAATTTCATTATGCTTTTTATGCTTTTTCAAATTTTAGTTTTTGCGTATTTCGATTTTACATAGTGCCAAAAGCTTAAAACCCTGGAAACCAGTATGTTGTAGGCAATTATGCTTTTTTATGTTTTTTATGCTTTCCGGTTATCCTGCCAATAAGGTTCAAAACTAAAATCGTCAAAAAACCGTGCATTCCCAAACAATCTAAATCATGACTTCCAAAAATTTTATTCGGTTTTAATAAAAAACCGGCAATCATTTTGAATTTTGAACAATACGTATACTCAATTTGCCGGTACAAGCAGTGCTGCCAAAATTTTCGCTAGTCTAGTCAAGTCTAGTCCCGTCCAAAATCAAAGGCAGCTAGTCTAGTCTAGTCAAGTCACACTTTTTTTAGGCCTGCCTAATCTAGTCTAGTCAACACAAAATCTACCCTAGTCAATCTAGTCAGCTATCCGTTAGCATAGGATAGCTTAGCATAGGAAGAATCGTGGTTAGTCTAGTCTAGTCTTGTCATTTTTTTTCAGCGCCTCTTGCTAGTCTAGTCTAGTCAAGTCAGTCTTTGCTCATAATTGAATATTTTATAATATTATTATTTTTTTTTAAATGAAATTGCTTATTGTGAATTTATATTTCAAGTCTGAATTTTTAATATTTTACCCTGAAATAAATATTTTATTCTAAGTAATGGAAAACTTTTTTGCGAATTAAGTATTTTTTTTATTATAATGAAATATTTTGTTTCTAACTGAATACTTTTTCCTGAATTTAGCATTGTTTTTTAGTAAATACTGTTTTAGATTTGAATATTTTAGTGATTTTTATAATTTTGTTCTTAATAAAGTATTTTCGCTCCTTTATTACCTATAATTTGAATCTTTAGTGAATATTTTATCCCAAATTAAGTTTTTTTCTGAAGCCCATGTTATTTAAAATGGCATATTTAATTTTGAAATAAAAATTCTATGTGTTTGCATGTTTTATTCTTAACTGAGTATTTTATTCTCAATTAAAAAATTATCTTGAACAAGTGGGCGAAGCGCACTTGTTGAAGATAATTTTAGCTAAGGACGATATGTTCTTCACCACGGATATCAGGATCTATTCTTCATACATATTAAGCTTACCGTACTTAAAAAGCAAGTTTAGATGTGTAATCTATTCTCCGTTTCCCTTAAAATGGTCTATCACACGATTATTATTATTATTATTATTTTCCCTGGGGTTCCGACACTTCCATGAAAGAAAGCTCGGATGTCGTCGAGGCCAAATTATAGAGACCTATTACGAAACACCCCCACTAATAATCTTTTACTCTATGCCATGAACAAACCCAAATGCATATCAAGGATGCATAGGATACAGCTACTACGGCACTACCATTATCAATACAAGTATTTGTATCCTACCACACAATTCACAGCAACCCTCACCATGCATAGGTAGAGTGTGCGAACCAACAAAATTAGTTAAAACTAACACTAAACATCGGTTTATTAACCACCCAACCAGAACCAGAGAGACTGTCGCAGTGCTAAGTGCCAGAGCAGCATGTACCGATTGCGATGCAAGCAACAACCAAACAAAAGCTACCCTACTGCACATTGCACACAACAGTCCCCCGTAGAACTAATGAGCAGAACCACACACGACAAACACTACTACACAAATGCCATCTACAGAACGCAAAACCAAGTGCGTAAACACTAGCCATGCGGACCAACAAAACTCAACTGAAATTTGACAGGAAAATCAGTCTAAAACACTCAAAACCACGGGTAAAAAGACCGTAACCAACAACAAAAATCTCCTGTCGATTGTTGTTGTTGCTGTGGTATAAACAGTTCTCCACTCGCAGTCACCCAAAACAGATAGGAACCAAAATGCACCCACCCAACACTCCTCACAAGCACGAGCCTCCGATGCACACGTCTGCCTCATACAGACGTGGATCGCGAACTGATCTGAACTATCACACGATGCAATTCAAGTGGTCCGCAGCCCCACTTGTTTCTTCATTTTTCGAAAACCGAAAATTTTCCAAATAAAATTGCAACCGGTCACTCACATCCGACTGAGTCATGTAATGTATTGTTTTAAAACAAATCAAATCGCTTGTAGGATAGGACAGAGACTGCAAGGTTGGTATGAAACTTTAGCGCACACGATTTTCATGTTTATTTGGTTTTTTTACGTTTATTTTAACTTTTTCAAAATATTTCAAAATTTGGACATCCAGGTTTTAAAATCAACTTGAGCTCTGTCATCTACTCGGCATTTCCGTTAAAATGGTGTATAACCCGTTACAGATTGAACAAAATTTATCTAGCTTGCAGTAAATCATGTATATAATTTAGTAATTAGTAATAAGGCATTTCGTCTAAATTCAATTTATGTATTATTTAATAGATTATTTTATTCTGTTTTTAATATTTTATTCTGTATTAAATATTTTATTTTGAATTACAAATCATAATGTTAAATTGGATTTTTTATTCTAAATAAAATATTTTATACTGAATTGATTATTATAGACTGACCAAAAGGTTTGACTAACGATAATTTAATATATATATAATAATAATAATAATAATAATTTTATTCATTATGTCGATTAGGCCATTTGGCCCATACAACAAAATTTTATATGTATACAACATAATATATATATATATTGTTACCTGAATGTAATAAACCTCAAAGTCACAAGATTAATTAAAATTCTGTAGAACAAGAAAAGCTTTATTCTGAGAGAGAAAATTTAAGAAGCGCAGAGCTTGAGAATCAAAATCCGATTGATCGGTAGATTTGACCGAAGGCCAAATCTCCCGCACTATTCAACAGATCATCATACTCTGACCAATAGAATTGAATAACAATAAGACAAGAGCGTCAACAATGCAATAATATTATGAAGTAGCATCCGCATGATGTCCATGCCAACGACATGACAATATATATATATATATTGCTACAGTTATAAATTTTGCAATTAACATTTTATTTTTTATGAACGTTTTAATATAAAGAATATTTTATCTTAAATGAAACATTTTACTCCGAGGTAAAATATATGTTTTATTAGAATAATATTATAGTACACAAAACTGTCAGATAATGCTGAAAATTCTTAATGAATACTCATTCCCGAAATAAAACTTCTTTAAGTGCTTATTCCAAATTACTGATAATATGGTTTTTCCAAAGCTACTTGAATCATCAAATTCCACGTTATATTCAACATATTTCCAAGTTTTAGCTTTTTGTACGATTGAGAAAGTTGCCGATTCAAAACAAACAAGTTAAAAATGTTTATATTCCCATTTCAAATATTGTCTTCCCCCACGTCAATTAGTACAAGCCATAGGTATATTTATTAACAATGTATATTTGTACATATATTTGTCAGATTTATTTACTTATTGTAGAGGTACAATGACTCCTTCTTTTGGAATCTTCGGGCGACATCCAGGGCGTTCAAAAGTAATGTACCGATCAAAGAGAAAGCCGAGACTCTGAAAGAGGACGAAATTGTGATTTCCGGAATAAGCGGTCGGTTTCCACAATCCAACTCCATGGAAGAATTCAAATTGAATCTCCTCAACGGACAGGATATGCTCACTGAACAAACGCGCTTTAAAGTTGGAAAGAAATTGCCTCCTCGCTTTGGTTTTATAAACAATCTTGAAAAATTCGATGCGGACTTCTTTGGTGTGTCAGACAAGATCACGCAGACCATGGACCCTTCGCTCAGAATTCTCATGGAAGTCACCTACGAAGCCATTGTGGATGCAGGTAGAGCAATCAAGTGTAGTATTGTATTAGGAGAAGTACCGTAACAATTACAGTGCTACTACATAGAGCCTTTACAGCTTGCTTGCAGTCATTACAACCCAAATTGTAACGTTGCACTGTATAAAAATAAAATTGACCACTGCACTGAAATTGGGATTAACAATAACGTATCTATGTAAGTTTTTATTAGGATTTACGGATTTAGTAATATTCACAATTATTATAATACTGATACTTTGTTAAGAGTACTACTCACAACCTCACAATCATAATTTGCCCGTTTGGAAGAACGTGACGCGGGTATGTTCCCAAGCCGTAAAAGAAAACTAATTTAATTACGTTTGTTTTCCATTTGCTCATAACAAGGACCCATACTAGTGTGGCTAATTGAAGCATGGTTGCCCCTCCTCCGTATTCATAGATGGCAGACCTTAATGAGCGAAGGGCAGGCCTCAACCCAAAACGTGGCCTCAAGTGCCCTGCCCTCATGAGAGGAGGGCGAGGGCAAAAATTCTATATTAGTTTGAAAGCAGAGGAGGCAACGGGCCAAAATATGTTGAGGTATCTTTTGAGAGGAGGTCGAGGGATGCCACGATTCACTCAGGACTCATCAAAACAATGCTGCCCACAGTTTTAGCTAGTCAAGCCTGGTCTAGTCAAATAAAATTGTATCACTTGGGCTAGTCTAATCTATTCAAGTCTTTGCCAAAACATTACCACCTAGCCTAGTCTAGTCACATGTATTTTTTTAGGAAAACGACGATGAGCTACATAGCTAGTTTGGCTAAGTCATTTTACAGAAATCGGCTATCCAAGTCAAATCAAACCTTCTGAAAGGGTTGACTAGTCTATTCTGACTAGACCGGGGCAGCACTGCTTTAAAATACATATGAAGTTTGGCGGACGTCGTTTTGATGCAGTAGGAAAGTGTCAGGGTAACTCATATGTTATGTGAAATAATAAAGTAAAAAAGGTTTCGTTATTTACGGAAATCCCAAAAAGTATTTCACACACATTAGTTGACACCGTTTTCTACTGCATTGTTCAGGGCAGCAAACAGCTTCAATAAAGCAGGAGATTCGAGTTTGCTTTGTTTGTGCGTATTAGTTGAAACACTTGCAGCCGTCGTTTCTTTAAGCTCAAAATTAAATAAGAAACTGTTTGTGCTTTGCTCTAGAAGTAGTGTTCTTAGCTGTAAACCAGTAATTACTTTTTCAAAGTTCAATTTTGGTACGTCTTGTAAAGTGTACGATGAATTTTCAAGCTGAACCAAAGGGAACAAGAAAGCAAACTGTTGAATCCGAGACTTATGATGTTATATGATACTGCATTTCAGGCAAAATACAAATTGAAACCTACAGTTAAGCAGCAGTCAAGTCAATTAAAATTACAAATCTATAATCACGATAGTGAAGCTCCTGACAGTGAAAAAATTGAGAAAATTTCGTACTATGGAGATTATCGTATTAGTTTATCGTATTAGTTATTATCGCCTCTAGTTTGTTATTAAACTGATATTGTTTTGGTTTGGTTTGTTCTCTTGTATTTGTATAATCTATGTATTCTGGTTTGACGGCATGACAGAGTAGCAAGTTAAATTATTTAAAAACCAATGTGTTAAAACATAAAGTGTATTAAGTTATTCCTGTTGATTATCAATTTTTAGTTGGAGTCATCTCCAATCCCAGTCATTTGTTATACTGTAGCGGTTACGACTACATGGTACATATCTGAGCGTGAGCGCCCGTGTAAACTTTTTGATTGCAATTCGTAAGAGAAAAATAGTAGAGAAATATTTTGTGGTTTTTTTAAAAGAGAAAATTGAGTTCCACTAAGTACCCTTGAGGCGAAGGGGCGCGAGGCTGAGGACACAATTTCTGTGTTCGTTTGAGGGGACGCGAGGCTAGGTATAAAATATTTTGAGGGATTTTTTGAAGGGATCCTGAGGGCCTGAACTCCAAATAATTTTAAGGGGAGGGGAGGTCGAGGGCAAGTCAAATGGGTATCTATGATCCATATGATTATGGTGGGGTACACGGTTTAAATCCGTGCTGGAAAATTCAAACACTATGGTTGTAGCAGTTGAACTGAATTGGATAGGTCTCGAGCGTGGGCGATTAGACGGAGTTGATGGTATAGCGATTTGACCATACTTAATGACTGATTCTTTCTTCCCATATAATGTGAAAGCTGTCGTACATGGGCAAGGTAATAGATCGCCGGACTTTAGTATGGTGTCGTCTGACACTTTACGGTCATCCTCAGGCAGGTTAGAATGATCGGTCCTTGTGGATTTATCGACGAACGGAAACTGACCCTTGCCTTGAAAGGAAAAATAATAAATCCGCGCGACAGTAGTCGATTGAGTTGCCAATGCAACCCCGCAATCACTTTAATTTCGTAAAATATATACTAATATAGCACTACTGAAATATGTCCACCGAGACTATAACACGCAAGCGCAATAAGCAAATAAGTGGTCAATAACAACAAAAGTGGTTTTTCCAATTTGTAGGAATAAACCCAACGAGTCTAAGGGGCTCTAACACGGGTGTCTACCTGGCTTGTGACGGCGCTGACGCCGTAACTTTTTGGAAGATGAAGCATGGGTCGAGTTCTTATGATGGCTACACAGGTCTTGGGGCACAGATTTGCATGCAGGCCAACCAAGTGTCCCACCTTTTCGACCTCAAGGGGAGCAGCCTTACACTTAGCACGGCATGTTCGGGTAGTTTGTTCGCTCTGGAAACTGCCGTGAACGCCATGCGCAGTGGGAAGGTGGATCGGGCCATCGTAGGGGCCACGTGCGTCCACTTAATCTCCCACCATTCGGATGACCTCAACGTTCTGGGCGCCCTTTCTCCCACTGGATACTGCAAGTCCTTCGACAAAGACGGTAACGTGCCTACACTCTTAAACTGCTTGGATTGTACCGTTAGAACGCATTAAAAACGCTTTTAGTATACATAAAACTGTTTCGAATGTGTCCAATATGTTTCCCCAATGTATTCTTCGACGCATTTACATACAATTATTGTCGTTCGGTAGAATGTGTGATTTACGCAAACCAAACATTAAAGAAGCAATTAATATGTAACCAATGTAGTCATGTAGTACAAGTGAGCTCCAAATATTTTTAATGCGTTTCAAATAAAAAACGCACCCACTTTTAATGATACTTTGCTCTGTATTTACACATATATGCTTAGCGCCTATTCGTTCTGCAGCTATGGGTTTTGTACACGCTACGAAGTAATTACTGAAATTATAGTCCGGAACTTGAATCACAATAGGTATGTAAGTCGTTTGGTAAAGGAGGATTTTTCCAACAGTCGCGGAGGGCACTATTAGAAGGCATAACGTACATACCTGCATTTTCATTATTATGGAGCTTGAGGCAGTGCAGGTCAGTATAAAGTTTCAATGAGCAATAGTTGCTGTCATGGGTACGCTTCTTTTCAAGTTTTGTGAGAAATTCGCAAGAGAGTCGATTAAAGTCGATTTTCAAAGTCTGTCCTCTTCAAATGAGTAGTTCAAAAGACGTTGCGTTGGAAAGTTTCAAAATAAAACGTGAAAGTAAACAGGAATTTTTTAGCAAACTATGTGTACATAACAATCAATGGCTAATAGGCTACGGTTGACTTACAATTTCTTTTTACTTTAAGGTGTTGTAATGTTATTAACAAACAAAACCTAGTTTATTCAAATATACTCGAATTTCAATTTTTTGACATCAGAAAGCTGTTTCAACCTACTTTTCTTACTGCACAGCTACGTAGCCATAAATAAAGACAAAATAAGCAATACAGTTCAATTTTAAAAGGCTCTTAACAGTAACTCTCGAGTTCAATATCACACGTACTAGGCTCAATCAGCAATGTATCATCGGTTAAGGGGCAAAATGGGTTACATCCAAATAACGCTGAAAGCAAAATGATGCATATCTTTCACATACACTGATATGAAGCACGGATATATGCACCACTTTGCTTTTAAGAGTTTGTAGATATGAACCACTTTGTTTTTATTTTTATTTGAATATAACCCATTTTGCTTCTTAACCGAAGATATTGTACAAAATGCGTTCGACTACACGTCTTAAGGGATTTTTACGAATAAATAATATAACTGGGCGAAAGAAAGAGTTCCGACGAATATGATGGATTAGTTGGTCGATGGCACTTGGCATTCTCAAGGAAGTTGCTCGTTTTAAATAATTCGTATAGGTATTGAATTAAGTTACTTGCATATCAAGTGTTAAGGATCCCATCCAAAGCAAGCTCGCACATACCACGTGCCTGCCGCATTTCAATGCCGCGCACATTTGCCACCATTTTTTCATAAAGTCACACTCTTGTGGAAGGCATGGCCCATGCCATGCCTCTGACATTCCTTTCGGCCACACTGTCCTTCCTCCTGGAGAAACGACATTGTCACTAGAGTGTTTACACATATTCCGATCACCACACCGTCATCTAGACTAATAAGCATTACCTCAACTTACTCGTACAAGCCAAGCCTACTCCTTTACCATCACACCTGTTCACGACGATAAATTTAGCAGTGTCGTGACAGACGTTAGCGTTAATAATTTGCTAGCTGCAAATTATTAAATAA
>JAQFZC010007909.1:0-10718 GCA_034695205.1 Dicyrtoma fusca | reverse complement strand
GGCCTCACGGCCTTGGCGGTATTCGGGTATCACTTTTGATATCTCGGAGCCCTTTAACAATAATAATAATAATAATTAATAGAATACTAACTAATTTTAAAGTGAAGCATCAAAAAACTGCCCAGAATATGAAAAATATTTTTAATGGCTATGTTGATGATATGACTGTAGCTGAAGCGGTCAAATATAAGGAAAAGCCTGAAATGCAAAATTATCTGAATGATATAAGTACATGGACAAGACAATTAGGAATGAAACTAAATCCCAGCAAGTGTGTAGTGATGTTTATTGATATGTCTAGAGGTAAGCAATTTTCTAGTGCAGAAATTTGCATTAATAATGTTAAGTTGCCAGTAGTCACCAATGCAAAATTGTTAGGAGTTCAAATTAGTGATATAGTTGACTAGGAGAACTATGTAATGTAAACGTACAAAAAACTCTTCAAAAATTGTTCATATTACGGAAACGTAAGCAATGTGGATTCTCTGTAGCTAAACTATTGGCAATTTATAAAATGTACATAAGAAGTAACTTATAAATTGCTTCTTCGTTATGGAGCCAACAATTACCAAATAAGGTAATGAATGATGTTATAACTGTCGAAAAAAATGTCTTAGCATAATTACTGGGAAATATGTATGTAAAAGTAACTATACTGAAGTTGCACAAGAATGTAATTTAGTAAAAATTAAAGAGAGGTTTACCAAACTGTTACTAAAATTTGGTTGTAAACTTTAAAAATCTGAAAGATATGGTGACTGCCTAAAACCAATTGTTAGATGTAGTGATAGACCAAGTAGAAATAAGTGTAACTATAGCATTACATTTTGTAGATATGAGAGGAACAGGAAATCTACGATTCCAGCTCTAATTAAATAATTGAAATATTAGGTAAGATCTACCGTCAGTGGCGAGGTAATGCAGTTTATTCTGTAAAATTTGATGTTCTATCTTACTTCAGCGCGTTACACGCAGCGAAGGCTTCTTGATTTTTTCCTCCCTTAATTTCCGCCGACTATAACATTACTGTTAGTGGTTAGTACGTAGACACCAATGTGTCTTTTAGCTTGTAAGTGGTTCTAAATTATAATTGAATAATCTATCATAAATTTTAAGCACTATTTTTGAGACTAGTTAAACAACTCTGTGCTATTCTTGTGTATGTGCCTTACAATTGGAGTCAATAAAACCCGGAATAATAATAATAATAATAATAATATTAATAATAAAAATAGTTTGTAATGTTAACTATATTATTTTATGCCTGCTATCTTTGGTACTCTCTATCTGATCTAAATTGGTGATCTGCACGATGTTTGTAACGGCGTATGCTTAATTTATTAATGACAATAAACAAATATCAAATATCAAATCTACATACGCTCTGAGGCCAACTCCTGCGACGACTATGAGACACCAAATTAAACAGTAAATAAAAACAATATTCCATTATTTTGTGAATAATTCTTGGTCGTTTGGGCATTTTCACTTCATGGCCAAGGCAAATAGAATAATAATGTAGAGACAATCCGCTCAGGGATCGCCGCCCCTCGCTCGTGACGTCACCGAGTGGAGACTATTACTATGCTTACTTTACCCCAGTATTGCGCTTCCAAGAAAAAACAGGATTAGATGGGTTGTGGTGCCACAATAGATACGCCGTTTTGCAACTCCACTAAAGCTACGCTGTAAAATAATTTACGTTGCTAAATTAATTCTAAATTAAATATCTAATAATTTACTCTACTACAGTTAAACATCAAACTTTAGGAATTTAACTTGGGCCAACCCCTTGATTCAGATTACAAGACTGTTACTATTTTGTCTGTTGTTATTTATTATAGTTTTACAATGAACTTTTTGCAAACGGTTTACACTTTTTTAAATTAAGTTTAGATTTATATTTAATTTCGTTTAAGTACTTGACTCGTATACGCATACGTGTATGAACGTACTCCCTGATGATTGATATTTCAATATTTGAATGAAGTTTGTGAATGTGATGGACCAGTTTGATTGCACAATAATTACTTTTATGATAATGTAGTTACAATTTTCAAAATTCTTGCTCACATGTAATTACACTTGAATTAATGTAATCGTTTGGACTAACTAACCCACCTCTAGATAGCATTTCAATCCACGAAAAAGAAGTTTGACTTGGCTCTGTAAGTACGTGCAAATCCGTACGTATGAAACCATAAATCAAACTGCCTCTTCTGTCTAGTTTCGATGCTTAATAAGCAGCTAAATAACGCAAAGAATTTAAATCTACATCATTTACGATATCATTATTGTTTTTAGTACCCTAAAATATCAACAAAACAAACCTTAGATATAATGGCATGTAAAACCGAATGTTTTAATTTGTTAAATAGTAGTATATTTTTCATACAAATTTATAAAAATTAAAGACATGCCACAATATCTAAGCTTTTAACAACTTCGTCTATAATCAAATTCTGGTACAACAGTTTCGATCTTGATTGTGTTATTAATTCTGTACTTAAATAGCAATTATCGTTTTCCCAATCATCAACATTGCTTCCTCGAGGAAGCTTAGATGTAGAACCCAGTAAAAGTAATTTTAAACGGTATCTGAATTCGGAAGCTGTTGGATGACTATTTGGCCCGCCAAAGGATCTAACTTTAGGAAAAAAAACTTTCTAAGCAGTCCTGATTAACTCAAGATGTTAACATATAATTTAATCCGTATATAGCTTTTAGGTCCGAAAAAAGTGCAATCGTGGAATTAACGGAAATTATGAACCCTATTTGGCAGGGCAACAGCGCGTTTTTTACATTTCCTTTAGTTGTCAAAAAACTCATACTAGAAACTAGATTATGGAGGTCTCTCAGAGCTTTCTGGTGATTTTCAACAGAAAGCTCTCGGTTGAAACCGTATCCAGACTTAAGCGGTTGTTTCTTGTTAACTGGGCATCGCGAATCGAGAACGTCAAAACCACTGTCAATTGTTTAAAAAAACTCATGTATTGTAAGACAATTAGGAAAACACATTTTAGCAAGTGTAGCTGTTCTAGAAGAGTAGAATTGAACCGCTGGTCTAACCCCTATTCGTTGGGCACCGGAAATTTCAAGGCTACTGACTGTAAAATTTGGGAATAATTTCAGCTCTGTCCCATTTTTCTGAACCATTATTCTTAAAAGGTTTTATTCATTAATTTTTCATCACCTAAAATTACTCCATCGTCCAGCACATGATTCGGTATATTTTTAAGACAATGAGGCACATCTTCAAAAAAGTAGACTTTTCTATTAGGATCGTAAGGATTTTGAATGCTCAAATTATCTTGACTAATACCAAGATGCTTCATAAGGCTTCGATTTTTACTTCCTATGTCACATACAACACCACAAACTATAATACCAGCCTCCTCTACTGCTCAAATTATCGAACACAATAAATCTTTTGTCATGTCGGTGTTAAAATTGTAGAATATTGGCATCTTCCAAGAACTGCATAATCCCCTAATCATGGCGACTTGAACTTTTGAGTGCGAAAGTATTTTTAGGTATGTAGGGTCAATGACACTCTTAGAATCGATAGCCATTTCATCAAAAGCTACTATTGCTAATCGATTCCTTTCATCCATATTTGCGGTTGAATGCTTTATGGAAACAAGTACTTCCGTTAACAGCCCTTCTTCACAGTAGAATTTACTGGCCCATCTATTGAGAGTTCGAACCAAAGGAACTGGTATTTTAGAAGATTTTTTCCCGTTTTGATACGTCTTCAGGCTTACGCTGTGAACTGACATGGCGTTAATTATGTCTTGAGGATACCAGTTAACTCTTTTCTTTCCATTTAGCAGTTTCCGTTAAGAGTTACTTACAATTTCACTCTTGGTTTTTGCAACAGAAGCTAAAGTTTTCAATTTTTTAGATTTTTGACTGCTTAATTCAGAATGTACTTTCAGAATTTGAGTCCGCTGTTTAATAAAGACATTTTGTAGTCGAGTGATTTCTTCTTTTTGTTCATTTATCCTGCGCCCATCGTACTACAAGTTACCTACAGACATTTAAATATGTAATAGTTACAGGAAGGTACTTACAACTCAATAAATATGTAATTTCCTGCAATATTGCACATAAATATATTATACATGTATAACTGCTGCACTCGGCTTCAGATTCGGCTGAAGTGGGCCCTTCACCAACGTCGCAGGCGTAAGTTGTTTCTACAAAATTAATAAAATGTAAAGTTTGACACGATTGTAGAGAATTTTTAGTTTCCAAGTCACCAATTTACGTAATCTCAGCATTTTATGTACTCAATCATAATAAAGTTTAAAGCTTACTGCTTTTACCTGTATTTTAGTTGGAATTAGTTAATATTTCATTTACTTCCTCTTTCCGTTTTCGAAATTGTACTCGTCGGTGTCTGGGTGTATCGGTCGGAATTTGACTTCTTAATGCGAACACATTTGGTACAGATGTAGGCTTCAGTTTTTTTCGTAAGGGCAATCCCAGTAATTCATTTTGTAGATCCCTTTCATAATCATACTCAACAAAATAGTCAGAACATACTAAAGCAGACTTAACGTTAACAGGGTGATTCCGTTTGCATTTTACTAACCAACTGTTACACAGTTCAGATTCTTTTGGAAATCCATGAAAAATTAAACCCTTTCCTCGCTGTTTTTTCTCTTTGGTGGAATTTGTACATTCGGCAACGGCACACACAGGATTCGACATTACTTTACTGTATAAAAAATATAAATAGTAATTAATATAAATAGTTAATTAATGAAGGGATTAAGCATACAACATTTCTTCAGGAAGTAATTATCTATCTTTTGGATCATGGTGTTATTGGTTGCTGCCCCCAATTTTACTATTTTCTCACTACAATTAGGTACTTACTGAAAATGAAAAATATAGTTTTTAAAATACTGATAACACAATAACTACGAAGTTTTGAGGGTCGACAGAAGATTTGATTTAAAAATTTTCATTTGATTTAAAATAGCCAAAACACAAATAATTAATTTTGTTGCTCAAAACATTCGACATCCGAGGTACCTACATAGTTATACTTATACAGTAACTTTTTTAAACTGTTCGAGTACGTGGTGATTGATTTTCCTTTTTTTTTTAAAATATTCAGATGTTCATTTTATGGTTTAATTCAACGGTTGGGTTGACTAGTCAGTTGTAGTGCGAGCAAATACACTGTTTTGCACTTTTCAAAAAGATGTATTTAAGCAGATAATTTGTGAAAAACGAATAAATACGTCACTTACTACAATATGTCAATCTTGTCAAGACAAATACAGCATACTTAACTACAAAAATCAATTTTTGATGCGATCACGTCTTGATAATTACAAAAATTACGTAAACTTGTAGTTTTACACTTTTGTTATATTAAGTAAGTACTTAATTACAATTATTGAAAAGCCTTCACTGCACAGTTGACTGTTGATGTTGACAGTAAGGCAGATTTATCTATACTTTGTACTTTGTGTACTTATTTACTGTTCTTGTCGAATCGCATCATATTACAATACCCAAGATGTCACAATTTTACTGACCTACAAAATCAGATCTCAGTTATAGCTAACTAACCACATATGGCTCTTACAACTAATTCTTGTAAATAATTAAAATAATAATTATTTTTGAAGAACCAGAAGTTAGAAAAATCCCATTCCAAATGCTTGTGTACATGAAATTCGCGCGCAAAGTCTCCATTTACCTACGTCACACTTCCTCCCAGCTAACCCACACGAACGTTATCATTACGATTGTCTCTACCTTATTATTCTATTTGCCTTGTTCATGGCCACTCATATAGGAATGTATTAGTACTGTAATGATCTACTGTAGGGGCACGAAGTCTAGTCGCAAAGGGCTGGCCTCAAACTGTCCCATGTCTCACTATACTAAGGTCCCCTGTGCAAAACATTCCTTGCATGCGGGTCACAAATTCAAAAAAAAACAGGCGCCAACACCACTATTGTTGCAGTAAATAATTTAAGGGCACAATTCCCCGCTAAAAGTTGGTGATGTAACACTCAAGGATTGGGCTCAAAAAAATACCGCTTGTTGGAACACTAAAGCGAGTTTTTAAAGCCAGCCTTTTGCGCCTAAACTTCGTGCCCCTACAGTACTACTACGCGGGTCTCTATTATTGCGCGTGTATCTAATTGTTCGCGGGGGTCTAAGGGTCTGAATAGAATAATGCGCGGGCGTACTGTTTTGATCATTTACGGTAGTTGTGACCACTCCTTCTATACACGGTTCAGAATAATGAATAATAAGAATGTTGCCTTTGGATTAAACGCTAGTATTTAAGACAGGAATGAGCATAGGTATATTATTATGTTATATATACATATTGAATTATGTAGTAACTACATAATTCAATGTGTCTCCTTGGTTTGGCGCGTGAAGAAGCAGCATCTAAAATTTTTAGACAGAAATGTAGGATAAAATCAAATTCAAAAAATCACTAGAAAAAAGTTTTATTTTCACCTCAATCTGAAAAATACGGAACCAGTGAATTACAAGTGACATTTTAACACCAAAAATAATTAGCCAGCCACAGAATTGTGAAAATTAGAAAGAAAAGAAAAACAACTTATGTTGGCAAGAAATTAGAAGGCGTGGACCGATACAATGTACACTCTATATACATACCTAACCCAACGGCCAAAACAGCAGAAGAACTGGATCGAACTGGAGTATGTACTATACGCCCGGATTTTGACAGGAAATAAGATTTCCAAATTTGAATTGGCATATCAAAGGCTAGAGTCAAAACCGGGCGAAATAAAAGGCAAGTTATTGTACCTACTTTCTATGCAACTATCATTTATAAAATAGACTGATCCAAATTATAAACGTAAAAACAACAAATTACATACCGAGACGAATTCTGATTTTTTTCCGAGGAGAAATGGAGAAGAAAATGGAGCACATGGCAAAGCTAATTCAGAATACCATTTCGATGATGAGTGGAAAGTTGGAAGAACGAGATAAACGAGACTTACAAGCAGGAAAAATTCAAGAAGGTATCAACGAACGGATGACGAAGCTGACACTAATGTACAAAACGCAGATCCAGAAGCAGCTAACTATAACAAAAACAGTTGAAACTTTTCAGGCAGAGGTGGACTTACTGAAGACAGAAAGAGGAGAACTACTGAATAAAATGAAGGAAAACAAGTCAGAGTGCAACCGTGCAATCGCCTTCCAAAAGAACCACAATGTTATTATAAGTGGAATGGATGAATACAAACTAGAGACGACGGATAAACTACTAAAAAAGGTGTAAAGCATAATCAGAGAAGATTTGAAAACTGAAGTCACGATCGACACCGTCCGTAGAATAGGAAAAGCCAAAAACAATCAAGGCAGAAAAATACTAGTCAAGTTTGCAAAAATAAGCGATCGAGAGTTAGTAATAAGCAGAAAGGTTACTTTACAGAAACGGAAGGGCAGACCGATATATATTAATCCGGATCTTTCAGCTGAAATGAGCTTACGGAATTTTGAAGAACGAGAAGCCCGACGAAAACAAAGAAGTAACACGGAAGCCCTAAAAGTAGTACAGACCGAAGGAAACTGGCGTAATCCACAACCGAGAACAACAGAACAAAGCCTCAGACCTCACGGAGAAGAAGAAAATAAGATGAAGAAACAATAGAACAAGCACCATCCCTAAAGAAGAATAGAAAGAAAGAAAAAGAAAAACAAAACTGATATTTTTTTTTGAATTGTACTTATAAAAATTACCATGATACACTTCCTAATCTCATTTAAAGAACTTAAAGAAGCCAAGCCAAGGATCACACATTTCTATTACTTTTTATTATAAAATCAACTTTGTAATTGGGAATTGTGGGATACACCCACCGAGTGTATGGACCTATAGGTCAAATCGCTCGTAACAATGAATAAAATTATTATTATTATTATTACATAATTCAATGTTTTGGTGTTTCAGGTGTGAGGACCGTTAACCCTTCTAGTGCCTGTGGAAGAACATTCTCAAAACGTTTCTTCTTTCTTCAGCCTATCGTAGAGATGGTTTAAGACCAGGGAACTGCTGGGCCCTAACTTAGTTTAATATTTAGTTTTGTGTGTCACTACTCTTCAAATAATAGATAAACCATAGTTTGTAATAAACTATGTTTTGTGCATAGGAATCGTATAAGGTAAAGCTATTTATAATGAATAGACGGTAAGTAGGTCTGATGTTTGGGCTGGGAATTTAGTAGTTGTTAAATAATTGACAAGTTTATGCTGGGAGGATATTGTAGACATAGTGATAGAAATAAAGCTTATAATAATTATTATAACAACGTTGTCGACTTGGTTTAACCGTTTTCTATATCCGTAAGGAGAGCTCCGCTTGAAGATGGAATCTCTTCATCAGCATGAAGGGTATCCATATGATGCTCGATTTTCATGTAATTTTGTTACTTGAAGTTATTGCATCCCGGGGGATGAAGTCTAAATTTTCAAAACGACAAAATGCCTCGCTCGTCCAAGAAACATTCCTTTCTTGGACATTGTTTTTTTTTCGTACCTACAATGTTTTTATGCAACAAAATAGTCTGCATTTTTGTTTTCTTTAAATGTTTTGGCCTCGTAAAACAAATAAATATTTCTTAGTAGAATCAAAGGTGTCCTCATAGGTGGCAATAGTGTGACCCTAGTTAAACGCCATAATAATTTTATAAGTTGTTTTACGCATAATGTCGGTACTTTCAAACATTTCTAAGTTTGTTTATTTACTCTAATAAATAGAGCATTTCAAGCGAATACAAAAATAGTTTTAAACCCTCTCTTTGTATTTTATGTTAGTAGAAAAAAATGCATCCTTTTAATTGTTACAAGTCGTGGTCAACAAGTCTAGATTTTCATCTGCAATTTTGTTATTATTCATATTATTCCTTTATATTTACCCATAGGTATCTGACAATTTGTAAAATTTGATTTTTTAGTGCTGCAATAAATTATTTGTGAAAACAACAATGTTTTTCAATTTAATTTAAACTCAAGTTCAACAAGTGTTACTGGTTGCGGAAGCACTAGAGAAACATAATTGACAACCGTCAAAAAATGATTGTAATGATTAATGAATGTAAAAATTTATTATCTCGCAGAGGAAATAATTTGACGCTTCGCGAGTAAAAACCTTGTCATTAGCAATTTTCCTTCTTTTGAAAAGGGAGCAATAAAGAATTTAGTTTAGTTAGAGCAATGCTGTTTAAAAACAACAAGTATCTTTTACAATTCTACTTGAAAATACTATCACGCTTTCAAAAGCATGCAACTTCGTTTTGTGCTTTTTAAAATTGAATGAGTCGTTTTCTGCATTTCCAAAAGCCCTTAATAACCTTGTGCACCTCTTGAAGAAAGTTAAAGCGCGGTTTTGCACGTTTCAAAAAAGAGTAAAAAACGTTGTGCCCTTTTTGAAAGGTTAAAAGGCTGTTTTGCTTTAACAATAATAATATGTAGTAGAAAGGTTTTATAAGAATTCCGAAACATTTTTTTGCTACACCGATACTTCCCGAGGATTGTCTTTCTTGTCTCTACCGTCATCATTAACATATTACTATGTATTTGATTTTAAAGCATTTTTTTTAATTTTCAATAATGTCTATACATTCAGTAAAATAATAATATGCTTTTTGAAGTCTAAACATCTTTATTAATGTACACATACATTTATTACAATAGTGCGCCGGCTTCCTAGTAGAGAATGTACGGTAATTATCTCAAGTGATTCTAAACTTGTCCTGCTTTCCTTTAAGCTACCCGGAAAAACATTGGGTTTCATCGACGTGAGTTACTAGATACCAGCTAGCTCTTCTACAGAAGGAAAGACAAAGTAACATCTTGTTTTGAACAATAAAAAGACTAAATTGTCATGGCGTGTCAAGGCTTTAACGAAAAACAATTACGCAGCTTCGCCAAGACCTCCTGAATCTACATAAAATAATCCATCAAGTTCAAATCAAAATTCAAAAATTAAAACCAAAATTCCCGTTCAAAGAGGACCATGTGCATCTTTGCCGACAGCGTGCCTACACTACAAAGAGTTGCACCTTCTTCAAATGTGATCTGAGAAAAGATCACAGGAACTACAAGACCCACATTCATCAATGTTTGTACGATAAGTGTAAATTTAAAACAGAAACGCTATCATTTAGAACTCATTTAACTGCCGTTCACAATAAGCTGGACTACGAGTGCCAGGTGTGTAAGAGAAGATTCGCTTTCCAGGGAGATTTAAATAAACATGTGTTCCGTGTGCATTCAGAAAAAAGGAAAGTTTAAAAGCAGCCGATGTGAATATGCTGGGACGGCTCGACACTATTTAGCAAGTCATCTGAAGACCCACAATATTGCCAAAATATTCTGAAAGAAAGTATAGTTTACAAACTTACTATGCCATGAATTGTGTTATATTTTTAGAGAGTTTCTCAAACGATCCATCTTTCCCTATACATCATAAAGTGCAACAAACTACACGAAGAGTTTCTAGCCACAACAAGTTACCTACCTAAGTACACTTTTTCAAAACGTTTTTAGCAGGGTTCGCCCTTGGTTTAAACCATGGCTGGCTTAAATATGGTTTAAACCGGTTTCGGACATCTGCTTTTTAGTGGCTTAAAGGGCTTAAAGGTCTTAAAGCCATTCAGGGGTGGCTTAAAGTGGCTAAAAGTGGCTTAAAAGGCTAA
>JAQFZC010007908.1:0-10720 GCA_034695205.1 Dicyrtoma fusca | reverse complement strand
ATATGCTATAACATGATTGCGCGACTTTTCTGGTTTGGGCTGTAGGTGGGGGGGCAAAGGTTATGAGCCACCCTGTAGGCTGTTGATGAGAACCGCAGATGGGCATCCTTCAATATCACAGCGTATGGGTCCATCTTAAGAAAAAATAACATGTACTGACTGTTATGAAAATACAGGAATAAAGATTACACTATTATTCCGAAAATTATACGGATATTAACTGCATCGTGAAAACTAAACATTTATTAGCATTCATGGGGAACTCAAACTTAACTGACAGAAAAATAGTAGAAAAGAAAAGAAAATCGGTATTTAGATAATAAAACCCGGATCTTGCACTTTTTAAACTTGCAAAAACTCCGTCTACACTTTTTTAAATCTTGGTAAACCGGGGTTTACACTTTTTTAAAGCATTTTACATGCAGAACACTGATTTGCACGTACGTATAAAACATGTGCCATAAAGCTGGATTTGCACCTTGGTACACATGATCCCGATTTCAGTTTGTAAAGCCAAAAGCCAATTAAGCTAGAATTGAACTTTTTTAATTGCAAACCTTCGATGGGCGCTTTTTTAACCTATTTGCAACTGGTAAACCATGGACAGAATGCTCAACAAAAATGCTTTTTCGAGACATTAACTTTTTCAAACGGTCAGAACTACAAATAATAACATTTTCAAAAGCATTCAATACAATAAGTAACTAAGACTTTCAAGAAGGTCAAAACAATAAATTAACGTTTTCAAAAAGAGGTAAAACAAGAGATTAACACTCTCAGAAAGGCCAAACCGAGAAATTAACACTTTCAATAAGGTTAAAAATATAGACTAATGTTTTCAAAAAGAAAAAGAGGTAAAACAAGAAATTAACACTTTCAAAAAGGCTAAAGCAATTAATTAGCGTTTTCAAAAAGAGGTAAAACAAGATATTAACACTTTCAAAAAGGCTAAAGCAATAGATTTACGTTTTCAAAAAGAGGTAACAGAAGAAATTAACACTTTCAGAAAGATGTAAAACTATTTATAGCACCGTCTTGAAAAGGTTAAATTGTGAAATATTTTCTTTCAAAGCAGGTACTTTTTGAAGAAAGATGCAAAACTTCGGTTTAAAGCATGATTAGCTCGTGGTACATACTTTTGTACTGTAAAATTGGGAACAGTCTGTATATATGAGTCTTCCGCATTTATGGATATGCGACATTTTGCCCGTTAACATTTTCCCTCCGCGACAATTTGCACTTGAGTAGTAATGGATTTGCGTCACTTTGCATCTTAGACGTTCAAATGTTTTTTAAAGGGCCTAGTGCGAAAATTTGGGCGAAGACGATTGTTGAATACTAACATTGTTTAAAGTCGACCCTCCATGCAATTACAATTTTAAGCGTACACAGTAAAACACTAGTAAACCAAAAATAAAAAAACACGCTATGTACACCTTTAGGATCGCTCAGTAGTATGATTCAGATAATTTCATAACAAGACAGAATGCTAAAATTACTTACTAGTCAACTTATTACTTGTGGCAGTCTTAAGGTCCAAATCGGATTAAATTTAATTCAGTTTTAATCCGTTTTAATTTGAATTATTTGTTTACATGTTGAACATCCTTTAAGCTCGGACCACCTCTTGTTTCATTACCAATCATTATGCGCGGCTTACAACTGACATCTCGTTCAAAGCTCTGTGTCAACCTGATTACATTACACTTAACCTCTTCGTAACTGGTAAACCATTAAGTTGTTTAGCAGTGAAACTACATAACTAACAATTTCATAATGGTCAAAACTAGAAAACATTGTTTTCAAAAAGGTGTAAAACTAAAATTCAGCTCTTTCCAAAAGATCACTAAAACTGGAATTCAACATTTTGGAATACGTGTTTCACTCAAAAACACGACAGGTTCAAAAACGTGTAAAATTAGACATCCAAATTTTCAAAACTTACAAAGCAACTGAAACAAAATATTTACATAAAGGGGTAAAAGTAAAACTAGGGTTTTTAATTAGCTCTTTTAAAAAAAATTCTCAAAACTAGAATTTACCATTTTGAAAAAGGTTTAAAAAATGGGAAACAAACACAGCAGTTTCAAAAATTTATGAAGCTAGAAATCAACTCTTTCAAAAACATCCATGAAACAAGAATCAACCATTTTGAAAAAGTTGCAAAATTAGAAATTGAAATTTTTAAAAAGGATAAAACTAAATAAAACGCATCATTTTCAAAACGGTGTAAAACTAGAGTCTTGCTCTTTCAAAAAGTTCGTCAAAGCCAGATTTCCACTTTTTCAAAGAGAGCGTCAAAATTAGATTTCAACTTTTTTTTAAATGAAAAAACTTGATATAGGTATTGCTGTTTCGAAAAGGTTAAATCTCATTACATACCTATACAATTTAGTATTTGCCTTATTACATAATAATATACATGCCAATCAATTCATAATGTCACGTTTTGCTTCTTGAGAACTTGTAATTATTTCTAAATACAACTAGATGATCTTACAGCAGTCATCATCCATTTAAAATCTGCATCTGCATCTGGCCATCAAGGTCCAGTAATTGCTTTCTTACTCCTTCTTTTAATTCCAGGAAGCAACAGCACATAGGTATGTGCCATTTTATTTTATTATTTATTTTATTCTGGGATTTAAATGTAACACATTTTAATTAAATTACCACCTTTTAACATCTAATTTATTATGAAAGAAATAATTAAATAATGCCTGTCAGATTAATAAAATATCATCGTGCGGCAAATACTACATATACGATTTGCGCCTGCTATACTGACTCATATAAATACCACGGAAAGCTCAGTTTGAAAATCATTCCAAACTTCAGAGTCCAGTCGTCAACTAAAAGAGTTAAAACAGCAGCCCCAAGTCTGAACGAATTAAATCTACAGACAATTTTAAAATTAGCTTTTTAAAGTCCACACGCAAAAACTACAACGAACGTATTTGCAATCAAAAGGTATTCTATCTTTCATTATATTAAATCCGGGGTAATTATACACAATATATTTTACTAAATTGCAATAATAAATTATTTATTTGTTCTTGTTTTTGATTGTTCAGAAAAAGCACTGACCGATTATGTCGTACATATTTCATTTGTTTTACAGAAACAAAAAGTTTGTGAATTTATTTTTTGGGGCTACAAAGATGGCAAGGATGACTATTGTTGTGGGGGTCCTTCTGATTGGGATCATTGGGACTGTTCTGACGCAAGAGACAACAGGAAATAATGTAAAAACTATTGGAGAGATTCCTACAACTCTTATTACAACCACAACTGCATGACTGACTTGTATATATTACTTTTTGTCCTTTTCCAAAAGTCCCGTGTCATTTCGTGTATCAGTGGGTACAAGTTAATAACTAAAGATCTCAATCACCCTCAGCCCCCTTTGATTTCAGAGAGTCAGACTGTTAATCTTTTTATAGTCGAATAATCAAAATAAATCATAAATGAAAGCAATTAAAGATTAACATTTATAATAAACCCACTGTCCTTCTTTTGTGTATAGTGTTTGGCGGTGGGCGACTGGTGCGCCGACTGGTCCGGTCCCGAATGTTGCTCCGGATCCTATTGTTCTCAGTAAGTTAAATTCCTTTTAACCTTTTCGAAACGTAATACACTTACACTTAGTTTTGAATATTTGTTTAAAAATGGTAATTTATAGTTTTTTGACCTTTTGATATTTACTAGTTTTGACCGTTTTGAAAAAGCTTTAATTACTAGTTTTGACCGTTTTTGAAAAAGTGTTATTTATTGGTTTTGACCATTTTTGAAAAATATTATTTACTAGTTTTGACCATTTCAGAAAAGATTCCTTTACTATAGTTTTGACCGTGTTTGAAAAGTGTTCTTTACTATAGTTTTGACCGTTTTGAAAAAGCATTGTTTACTAGTTTTGACCGTTTTTGAAAAATTGTTATTTGTTTTAGTTTTGACCATTTTTGAAAAACATTATTTACTAGTTTTGACTATTTCAGAGAAGTGTCATTGACTATAGTTTTGACCGTGTTTGAAAGTGTACTTTACTAGTTTTAACCGTTCTGAAAAAGTGTTATGGTTTTGACCCTTTTGAAAAAATGTTATTTACTAGTTTTGACCGTTTTGAAAAAGTGTTATTTACTAGGTTTGAGCGTTTTGAAAAAGTGTCATTTACTAGTTTTGACCCTTTTGAGAAGGTTAATTCATACAATTAAACACTGTTGTAAAGCATTCCTTCGATAGTTCCCCAGTTTCGACTAGGTTAAAGAAATGAAGATGCATGTGCGGTACGGCTCTTGAATACATATGTATGTACATAATAATTATGAAATACTAAACTAAAATATAAATACATGCTGCTTTTAACCAGACCGGGCTTTGGGAAGTCACGTTGCAAGCGGAGTCATCCTCCTGCGGCTTCAACAGATTCTACTACAGAATCTACAACAACTACAACTGCAGGAACAACTACACGACAACCGGTATTTTGAATCAAATTAGTTGCATAAATATATATAAATTTCGAACAAAAAAGGGGAAGCAAATGTGCAGTCAATTCTGTTTACTGTCTTATATTATTTTTTGTCCTTTTCAAAAATTCCCGTGTCATTTCCTGTATCTGTGAGTACAAGTTACTAACTAAAGTTTACTGTAACCTTGAGTCCTCTTTTATTTCAGAGAGTCAGACGGTCAATCTATTTATAGTCGAATAATCAAAATGAAATCAATTAAAGATCCACATTTATAACACTGTCCTTCATTTTTGAATAGTGTTTGGCGACGAGGGCAGTGTGCGGCTTGGTGACGCAGCCTTGCTGCTCCGGAAGATGTGGTGGGTTGGAGTTAGTTGGGTAAGTTAAAATCCATTGCAGAAATAAAGATGCATGTGCAGTACGGCCCTTGATTACATAATAATTGTGAGATTCTAAACACAAATATAAATACATTCTGCTTTTAACCAGGATCGAATTGCTCGGAACCTGCTCGTAGACTCATGAAAAACGCAGTAAGTGCGTATCCTACAAGATCAGAGTCCAAGGTATAACTGAATTAAATATAACTTCCACTATTATACGAAAACAAGAATAAAGATTACACTATTGCAATGATTTACCGGATGCTAGTAACTATCAATTCTTAAATTGTAAACGGATGCATATCCATAAAATCAGAAAAAGATCTAATTGCACTATTTTTACAACACAAACATACGTTAGAGAGCTGGTCATGTTGGGGAATCAACGCTTTTCATAATTCGAAAAAAATACGATTCTTTCAAAGAGTGCATATGTTTTTAATAAGTTTAAATCGAGATTTCTCACTTTTTACAAAAAAGGCAAATCTAGGCTTTGCATCTTTTATTATTAATATGTAAAGCCATATACTATTGACTGTATTGCATTGCCAATGGAACCTGGAACTCCAATTGACTAATTGTAATTATTTTGTCTATTTTTATTTTCATTCTTACCTGCTAATGTTATGTAAGATCACTTATTGCACTGACAGGACTCAAAGGCCGTGTCCTTCATCTCCACAGATTGCATCCGCATCTTCCCCACTCACACTTCAGTTGATTTATTTTATCATCTTAGCAGCTGCATATTTAATCTTTTAATTCCAGGTCAATCCTATAACGTTAACTTTGACCTCCTGTGGCTAATTTGTCTCTTACAGACCATGGGCCTTCGGGTTCCTTTGTTGTACATTCGTGGAAGCACTTTCAAAGTATTGCGGTAATTTCTAAAAAAAGACACACATAAATATACACATAACACGTAATCCAGACAAAACACAATAGGGAATACGTGCGTGTACACACAAAAACCACAAAAACGCGATTTTGACCCTCACAATCAGGATGCCCGGATACTTGCCGCGCGCTCTTAAGTTTCGGATTCTACTCATCAAGGACTTTCAAATGGTGTATTGTGTGTGTGTGACCCATTTTTTATTTTTTTTGGGAAAAACCATAAAATCGCGATTTTGACCCTGAAGATGCCCAGATACTTGCGGCGACCTTTTAATTTTTGGAATGTAATTGTAAAGGGCTTTGCAACGGTATATTATTTGTGTGTGCAACTTTATTTTTAATTTTTCTGGTGAATTATAGGAGAGAGTAGAAACTAGAATTTAACATGTTCAAAAAGAAGTAAAAGTAGAAACCAACCCTTCTAAAAAGGTTATCAAAATTAGAAATCAACATTTTCAAAAATGGCAAAACTTGAGAGAGAAAGACGAGCTTTATTAACAAAACAAAGCCATCACTGTCCTCTACTGAGGACAGTGATATGGTTGCTGTTGCAAAAAGGTTAATCTCATTACATACCTATACGATTTAGTATTTGCCTTATAACATAATTTATCCAACCAACTCGGTTTTGTAACTGATGCTGCTATGAAAAAAATCAATTAAAATTACATTATCGCAATATTTTAATTCTACAGGTATTTGCATTCCTGGAGCACTCCCATACGAACAGTACCTTGAACATTTCCTTTTTTAATTAATTTAATTAGTGTTCTTTTTGATTGGAGAGTCAAATTTTTATACTGCATAATTTGTAATAATGAAACCAATACAGCATTTTACTGTTCGCTCCTTATTTGTACGCATTTTGTACGTCTTACAATTAATTATTTATTTCTACAGCCTGCCTTTTGCTGTATCTATCTACTTTTAATTCTGTAATTAATTAATTTTATTTTGGTTGCGATTCTATTTTCGTTCTTCAAGTCTACAGATTGCATTGAACTTGGACGCTGGGTTGCTGCATTGAATCAGTTCATTGATTGCGAACAACTTTGAGATTATCTGTAAATGGTGGAGAAGACTTGCCGCGTATACACATCCGTATGCAGCTACTAAATAAAGCAATTAAAGTATTACACACTCGATAAACTACTTCGTCCCACGTGACCCCTGCGATTTACATAAACAATTTGTCGTTGTCTATGATCATTCAAAGTTCTGGATTTAGTACAAAAAATTGCGCAATCAATTTCGATAAAAGGTCAAATATTGTGATATCTGCAAACCTTAAGGTCAATGTTCTTGTTTCCATGTCCATAGAAAGCTGCATTTAAGGTTTTAACCTCTTGCGAACGGGCAAACTATGAAGTTGTTTAGTGCTCATTGCAACACAGAATTTCCGCCAGAACTCGTACGCTCAGGTGATCCTCTAGAGTCTGACCTCGCCTACTCTTTCAACGTCCCCCCGGGACATGGCGGCTAGTTAACGGTCACTCACTAACTTACTTTACCCTTAGCTACGACCTCAGTCCTGGATGAAACTACGTGTCGACTTCTTCTCCAACGAAGATGAGTTTATGCTCGATGCAGGTGCTTGGAACCCCGGGTATCCTTGGTATGGCTCTGAGTCTTAACTCCTCGACGTGTCCAACCGAGTCCTCCCCCCCCTCCGTCCACGTTGCGACGTCTTGGACTCGATTCCCGGACTTGGAAACACGAGTAATGGGTTTCCCTTGCTGAGTCTTACAGCTTTCTCGTGAGGTTACGCCTTTCCTGACTCCAGACCCCCTCTTTCTCAACCGTGGACTCGGTTTCCTCCCTAACCACCTATCATCTACTTGCTCTCGATCTGATGGCGAGACTGCACCACGGGACTCTCGACTCGTCCCTAGTATTTCGGATGCTAGTGGGATGTAATGATAGTGCACAATGTCCTGATGATAAGTGTCAATGCACTTGGGGCCAATAAGATGTCACTGTCGGTACTACTCGATATCTGCGAAAGTTATGAACCACTTTATTCGCATATACTCTTGTTCGTAATCTTTTATCGTACTCGCTAGCCGGATTAGCTATGCGAATCACTGTCACCTTAAAGCTAATACTAACTATTAAACATAACCTTACAATCTAATGAAACTAGTAACAAACAAGTTACTATCGAAATAAGAAATATAAATGGGGAATGAGTTGGGAAAATGAGTTGCACTCTGTAAAACGGAACGACACTCTTTGCTCGTTGGAATACAGATAGGAACTGCGGACCTCTGATGCCGTTTCCAAGTTCCACGGCCCAGCGGTCCAACTCTTTGCCCGCCTCCTATAGAAAGTCAGCCAATACTCGCCTTGCAAACACTCACTAATCTTATCTCATTCTCTACCCAACTTATTTATAACCAACCTAGATTTCCCAGCGACAAATGTTCTTTGTCTTCCCCTTGAACTTGAATACTACTAACTAGATTTACATGCACAACGGACTGACTTCCCCTCCTGTTGTATCGTATCGTCATGCTCTCTTTCCCTCCTCTGTCCCTTTTGGACTCTGCCAGTTCCTGGCGGGCTGGCAAAACTTGCCAGTCAATGTGATCTGCTCCCCCGGACATTACATCATACTACAAATTAACATTTTCATAATGACCAAAACATGAAAACAGCATTTTCAAAAATGTATAAAACTAGAATACAGCTCTCTTAAAAAGTTCATAAAACTGGGATTCTACGTTTTTCAAAAGGTGTAAAACTAAAAAAAAATCAGAGCGCGTTCAAAAAAGTGTAAAACTAGAATTCCCCATTTTCAAAAACATCTTCAAAACTAGAATTTACCATTTTTAAAATAGTATGAAAAACTAATAAAAAAACAGCATTTTAAAAGTGTGAAATTAAACGACACACAACATTTTTAAATTGGTAGAAAGCTAGAAATGAACCCTTTCAAGAAAATTGTCAAATCTAAATTTCAACTTTTTTGAAAATGACAAAACTTGATATGTTGCTGTTTCGAAAAGGTTAATCCCAACACATACGTATACAATTTATTACTAGAGTTGCAGATTTACTACTACATTCATTGATTGCTTTCCTACTTCTTGATTTAATTCTAGGACGCAATAGCATATATATATATATATATATATATATATGCTATTGTACTATTGTAGTATTGTAGGCTCTGTAGCCCACAAGCGTTTCAGTCCATAGCGACCGTGGACTGGTCCACAAGCTGGTTGCTTGTGGACCGGTCCACGGGATCACCTACTTTCAGTTCACAAGCGCTTACACACCCTCACACGCACACACGCACACTCTAGTATTTGTACGTAGTATAAGAAAATCTACGGATGGGGATACGAACTGAATGGATTGAGTGGTTTTACACTGGCACACTGAGATGATAGAAGAGGATGATGATGAATACGAAGTTGTAGAACGATAGGCTGTGGTAAGTTGTATGGTACAAGTTGAGGCTGATGAAAATTCAATAGACTGACCTGTCCACATAACAATTTTATCTTCATGTAAATGCTTAGCGATAACACCAGCATTACACTGTAGTTGTAACACACCCGTAGCAGAACGAGCAAGCACTTGACATGGCAAAATGGTCGGGCATGTGTTTGATCTATCGGGCATGTGTTTGATCTATCCACCTTTGGAATTCAAATGCCTACTGTATCTCCTACATTTATGTTTTTTTCGATTCTAGCCTGATTATATTTGTCTCGTTGATTATGTCTGTCACGCAGATAATTTAAAAAAGCGGGCATTCGGTCATACACGGAGTTAATATTTGGCCCAAGATCTTGTGTAAAATACATAATTTACCACGAAACTATTTCGCCAATCTTCAGAGTGCAGTCATTGTAATAGTAGCACGGCTGACAACTTAGTACACGGATGATATCAAAATTCTGTAAATTTTTAAACTACTATAACTGAGAGACTTAAAAGCAATTGCCTACAACTTTGGGGGATCTTTCGTGAACAGAACACAAGGAACACGGCAATCATCCTCTGGAAACACACGATCCGGGTTATCAACATCCTCTCCGCTATTGCACTCCTCTTCCTGTTCCCTACCGTTCTCAATGGGATCCTCCTCCACAGCCTCCTCGCTATCACTCTCCTCCTCCACACACTCTTTGCTATCACTCTCCTCATCCACACTTTCCTCGCTATCGTATTCTTCTGTACTAGGAAACAAGAACTTACTTCGAAATTTTGAATTATTCCTTATTTTTTGCACCTTGTCCATGAACTCAGAGGGTGTGGCGGATGCCATGCTTTCCCTAGCGACTACTTCTGGGAGTGAGCAGTCAGAGCAGTGGTACCAATGATTACGATGAAATGTGGAAATCTGGAAGCCTTATCACCCATTTGCATTGCATGTAGTTATCAATTGGTTGCATTATTTAGAATATGAAACCACAGTTCAACTTACGATCCGCACAGGCTAATGTGACACTTTAATACAGCACAAACAATACTATTAATTCGCAGCCTCAATTTGCATACAGTAAACCAAAGAAATCTCATTGCGCTAAGAAAAAATAGTTGAGTGTGTGCGTGTGAGTATCAGGGAAAGAGTGCGTCCGACAATGTATGCAAGAGAGTGTTGCCAAGGGTGCGTTTGCGCTTGTGGACTGAAAGTGGTCACCCTTGTGGACTAGTCCACAAGCAACCACGCTTGTGGACCAGTCCACGGTCGCTATGGACTGAAACGCTTGTGGGCTACGACATATATATGAGAAAAATGTACGATTGCGCTATCAAGATATTCGAATGGTGCTCAATCACTTAAATTAGAATATGCAGATTAGTGAGCGGTATTCATAAATATATTATGATAAAAATAAGTTCTTGGTGATAACTACCTCCCATCCGAATACTGTGGCTTGTGCCTGCTAATGTCAGTTTTAAGTGCAGCTTTAAGGAAAACACTCATGCTTTTCAAGTTCTTAAAATTGTGGT
>JAQFZC010007907.1:0-10721 GCA_034695205.1 Dicyrtoma fusca | reverse complement strand
TTTAAACATTTTTGAAAAGGTGCAAATAGCAGTTTAAACATTTTTGAAAAGGTGCAAATAGCAGTTTAAACATTTTTAAAAAGGTGCAAGCAAATAGAAGTTTAAACATTTTTGAAAAGGTGCAAATAGAAGTTTAAACATTTTTGAAAAGGTGCAAATAGCAGTTTAAACATTTTTTAAAAGTGTAAACAGCTGCTCACACATGTATTAAAAGGTGTAAATAGCAATTTTTATGTATTTCAAAGCGTCAAATACTATTTTTGGTAATTTAAAAAGCATGAATGCCAGTTTTACGATTTTTGCAAAGTATATGTAAATAGCAGTTTTACCGTTTTCAAAGTGTATAAAAGTGAAGTTGACACTTTTGAAAGAAACACTGTTACAAACAAGATTGTTGGCTCTTTTTGCAAAATAACGTTAAAGGAACGCTTGACTTTTGCGTCCTAATGCTTTTAGGCTGCGACTGGACTGAAGCCACAATGCTTCTCCACCCGCGATAAAATGCTCCTTATCAATCAAGCCAGCACGGAGCACTGCTAGCATTTACATCTGCACTTACGTTCTAGTCTCTCTTCTGTAAACAGTATAAATATGCTGGGGCTGGGAGCGATCTCACACTTAGCATGTTTTGTTACAGGTATGTACATCCATAAAACAAAATTAAATGTAGATACCTACAGAATCCAGTGCAATGCTTCATACCAAACCAATAGAAGATGAACCTGCTCGAACGAGCCATTTATTATTCCGCTGACCAAAAAATTTCGTGCAGAAAATTATGAATCGTAGTATGTAGCATTACTACGGGGCTCTACAGACTACAGATCACCTAAAGACTGAAGAAGCCTGAACCTGAGCCGGCGGACGTAGGGCACAGGCACTCTAATCTCTAAACAAACTTCCTTGGAGGTAGATATCTGGAGCAATTTATTCAAATTCAAGTTTTGTTTGCCAAATGAAACATTTGATCCATCATTTTTGACATCTATTTACTTTATTACATGAATTATATTTTCAATTTCCTTCCACTGATTACATGCTTAGCATCTTCAAGATAGAATTAAACTATGTACATACACAACAACAAAAAATTTACACTTGCTCTATATGTATACATTTAGCCACTTGATACTATATCCCTATACACTGCACTGCTATAGGCATAGCTACCTACCTGAAGTTGAAGTTTCTTCCTACAAGTGTGTACCTGAGCAATTTTAATTTGAAATTTGAAAACATCAGCACCCAGCAGAAAAGTGAAGATTAATTTGCAGCTATAAAATTTGATATCCGTGGAGGGTGCAAAAAAATGGTGGCGCTATACCTATACCTATATAGATATATACATATAATGCAAAGGGTAAAAGTTGAGCTGTGAAAATTAAAATTGCAGTGTTAAGAAGTGGACTTCACCTTTTACACACACACACACACATCCCCTTGTGATTGTGATGCAGAACATCATTAATTATGGACTTGGACTGGAAATTTTACGAGCTCTAATAATGTATCACACTTCTGACATCTCACATAGTAAATCAATTCTGTGATAAATCACCTTCCCATGTAAAAAATAAAAAAACAAAAAAAAGTGTGCCTATCCATCCCCATGACAGTATACCATCTACATTCAATGCTATATGTACTTTACGATTACTACAACTTGCTCGATCTTCTTCTGAGCTGCATTTTTCTGAATTGCTGTTGATGTTCAGACGTCAAAAGAATAATAGGAATAATGCCTAGCATTATTTTCTACTGCTGTAAGATCAAAAACTGAACTTATGATACTGATATCTACATGTGATCTAAATATTTGAAGACTGGTTGATGTAAATGAACCCTAAGGCTATATTTTTTTCAGGTTAGAAGCTCCTACATTTTGCGTATTGAAATTCTGACGGTGGTGGTGGTGCTACGAAGCTATGCACAATTTTGCTCTGTACTTTGTTCTGTGGGAAAAAGCCACAGTTCTTCTTAGTTCTTTCGGTTCTGAGGAGAAAAAGTAAATTATAGCTTTGAAATTAAGTGTAAACTTGCCACGAATGATTTATACACTCATTTCATTGGATTGGATTGGATTGGATTTGATTCAAGAGTAGTATAGCACACACAATAATGAACGAACGAACGAACGAACCAACCAACTTATCTGCAAATCTTAATTTTCAATACCAAGTTAATTGGTCGAGGGAAAAAAGATTCATAACCGGATCCCTATTCTATAGAAGTAATAATAATAATCATAATCATAGCAATAAAATGCACAGGTAATGGCAGTACCTATAGTGCCATAATAATAGTGCAGGATCGTCCAAAAATAATGCTAAAAAATAATTCGCGGTCAAGAGTGTACTTAACCTTTTCGAAACGATAATACGTCTAGTTTTACATCTTTTTAAAAGTGTAAGTTACTAGTTTCGACATTTATGAATGTGTGAATTACTGGTTTTGACCCTTTTGAAAAAGTGTTATTTAGTAGTTTTGACCGTTTTGAAAAAGTGGTATTTTACTAGTTTTGACTGTTTTAAAAAAGTGTTATTTACTAGTTTTGATCCTTTTGAAAAAGTGTTATTTACTAGTTTTGATTTTTTTGAAAAAGTATTATTTACTAGTTTTGACCTTTTTGAAAGTGTTAGTTACTAGGTTTACATCATTTTGAAAATGGTAATTTCGAGTTTTTACCTTTGTATGTAAAAGTGTAAGTTACTAGTTTGGACCTTTTTGAATGTGTGAATTTCTAGTAAGAACCTTTTTTAAAAGATTAGTTCCTAGTTTTACATCTTTTTCAAAATGGTGATTTCTAGTTTCGACCTTTTTTAAATTGTAATTTCCAGTTTTGACCTTTTTGAAAGTGTAAGTTACTAGTTTTGACCTTTTTTAAAATTGTTATTTCTAGTTTTGACCTTTTTGAAAGTGTTATTTTGTAGACTAAACACTTTTGTGAAGCATTGCTTCCATGGTTTCCCAGTTCCGAATAGGTTAATTACACTCTAAAATTATAGCCCCACCAAAATAAACGCAGCTAAGTAAGACTTCACTGACACTAAATTGCTCTAAGGCAGCCAGTCACATGGAAAAAATGAGAAAATAAAATACACGCAGAAAGGCTGAGCTTATGAGCTGTACTTGACTATTGTATTAGCATTTTAAAAAGACGTCTGGTAAGCTGACAGTGGAGTGGATTGGTCATCTTTAATGAAGCTCACCAGTTAAAGATTTATGACGTGGAAAACATGGGCAACAACCACCGACTTAACACAAGCTATTAACCAATTTTAATTTCAATCACCCTATGCAAACTTTACAGCACTGATATACCCCTTTACTATATACTATGCAGTACATTGTATAAAAAATAAAAAGTTAAGCCAGGGCAGTGCAGTGCAGTCCAGTGTTCAACCCAATGATAATGATAATGATGAGAATACGACAGGATTCCAAGAAAGTCAGAAAGACGGGGAAGGGAAAAGCTAGAGACAAGAGAGATTTAATGAATTAGATAAAAATGTTAATTTTCTGATCTGCCGTACGCCTCATTCTCTCAATTTGAACTTCCGATGAGAGTGCCATGGACTCTTTTGCCATGTAACTTATAGCTCCGTCTTTTAACCTATTCGTAACTGGCAAACCATGGAAAGTATGCTTTTTAAAAATGCTTTAATTCTTTAAGTTCTTTTTCAGAACGGTCAAAACTAGTAAACAGCACTTTTTCAAAAATGTCAAAACTAGTAAACAGCACTTTTTCAAAAAGGTCAAAACTAGTAAATTACACTTTTTCAAAACGTTCAAAACTAGTAAACAGCACTTTTTCAAAAAGGTCAAAACTAGTAAACAGCACTTTTTCAAAACGTTCAAAACTAGTAAATAACACTTTTTCAAAAAGGTCAAAACTAGTAAATAACACTTTTTCAAAAAGGTCAAAACTAGTAAATGACACTTTTTCAAAACGTTTAAAACTAGTAAATAGTACTTTTAAAAGGACAGAAAAGTATAAATTATCGTTTTTAAATAGTTAAAACTAGAAATTCTTCTTTTTCAAAAACATTCAAAACTAAGTGTATTACCGTTTCGAAAAGGTTAAAGATCAGAACTACAGAGACAGAACAGATGAACTTCATAGGCCATCCATTACCCATTTAAATTCCCCCCATTAATTTGAAGATATTATGTTGTTTTAATGGGACAAATTTGTTGTTAAGTTTGCCAAATTGCATATAGTATGGCTTTTAAGATTTAAATTCGTTGACATCATACTTGTTCGTTCCCAGTATCCAACATTGAACTGCTTTTATTCCTTTATTTCATTTTATCCCATTAGAATTGTACTTGGAGAGATCTAGTCAAGTATTTAGTATTAAAAGTTGGGCGTCGTAGACTCAATGTCGAGACATAAATCAAACCCACGTCAGGGCTGCTATGTATTATGTCAGCTAAGGAATTTCAACTTTTTTTTTACAGCTATAGCTATATAGCCAGTGCCTTAGTGCCTATATACATGCTACATTATATGACAGTGCTATATATGCTGGTATAGGCATCCGTAAATATTTCTAGATTTATGAATTATTAAACTTTAATTGTGAGCAAAATCACCATGAAGCAACTATTTCAAATCCTAGTTTTATGACATCACCAGAATGCCAGCAAAGTGCTATTAGATTAGGTAAATATGTAAAATCCAGCTATGCTATATAGCGTATGCTATACTAAAATATCGTCTCTTTAAATCAAACGTACATGCACCCAGAGAAAATTGCTTTCTCCTTTAAGCTGTATGTATGTAGTAGCGTCTCTCAAAGTTCACCGTAGTTTAAGAGCAGATTACAGATTAGGCGTTTACCATGGCAACTATGTATCTACAACGTATTTAGAATCAGTTTACCTTCGTCGATCTACAAAGAAGAGCAGTGCCAGCCATTAACTGAAAAATAGATTAGTCAGTCAGCCAATTCATTATTTATTACTTCCATGACAGAGTGATAAATTGAAGGGAACCAATTAACCTCAAAAAGTGAAAACATTTCATTCTTCACGTGCGTTCTAGAGATCAGTCTACATACGTGCTTGTGTGTAAAAATAAAAAATACGATAGAAAATGAACATCTAAATCTTTCACTGTCTACGCTATACAGCACGTCTATAACTTTGCCCTTGTAACCAGTAACTACAAAGTGTGAATAGATTTCCTATTTCTCACGGCCTATCAAAAAAAACACATGTAAGTAATTTAAATAAACAAAACTGTAAAATTGTGTGTGAATTTTTAAACGGCCAAGATATGTACTTAGCACCCTTGCAGATTTGAGCGTTGAAAGTTGACATTTTGCTGGAAACTAAATAGAAATAAAAAATTGAGTATGAAATTTTTATTTATATTTATAGTCACGTAGATCATAAACATCTTGAACAAGGGCAAGGTCATTAAACTGAAATAATAAAAAAAGAGGTAGTGATTCTAAATAGTATCTTTCTTTTTATAAAGGATACACAGTACAGATGTTCAGTGTTTACAGACAGGCACAAAAAAAACCTTCCTGGCTACTGCTATTGCTACCGCTATGCTACTGTAGCTGTGGCTGTAGAGTCGAAATAAATAGTAAAAAACAAATATAATCAGGTGTGCTCGTACTCCCCCTGAGAATCGGATGAAAATGTGATTAACATTAAACTTTATGATCTCTACATGATTCTCACACGATGCGTTCATTACTTCTATGAAATCTGCCTATTCTTTATTATTACTGGCTCTTTCTTACTGTACATTTACATGTCTCAGTTTAGCGTCCATTAGCTTCCTTCGACACATGTTTTCAGTCCTGTCAGCTCTTGTTTCATTTGGTGTTGAGTTGTGAGTGTGTTTGTGTGTGTGTGTGCTACACAATCACCGTATCATAAATTGTACACAGGAACTGACGATTAGGAACCTCTATAACTAAATAAATACGAATGTACTACCTATGTATGTATCTACAAAAAGGCAGCTGGCTCCATGAGAGACCTTTCAAATATGACGTCATACGATTCGATTAAAAAAAGTGCTTCAAATAATGCAGAAAATAATAATACCATTTCAAAAAGATGCAAAGAGTGCAATATGTATGTATAAGCCCTTTTAAAAATGCAAAACACTATAACCGTATACTATTTTAAAAAGTGAAAATATTACATTACTATTTAAGCTTTTCAAAAAGGTAGAACTATAGAGAACTCGATAACTGCATATTTGAACGGGATTAAATGGAGAAATTCGACCTTTTTGAAAATGCAAAACTCGAAACCTGCATTTTTTAAAAAGTGTAAATAAAGAATTGTGACCTTTTCAAAAACACAAAACTAGAAACCGGCATATTTGAAAAAGTATAAATAGAGAAGTGTGACTTTTTCAAAAACACAAAACCCAAAAACTACACATTTTAAAAAGTTCAAATACAGAAATCGGCTCTTGTCATAAACGCAAAACTCGATAACTGCAAATTTAAAAAGTGTAAATAGCAAGAGTTTCAAAAACACAAAACTATGTAGATAGCTGTAACTTCGAACACGTGGAAATAGAGAACTTTGACCCTTTAAAAAATGCAAAACTCAATAACTGCACGTTTTAAAAACTGCAAAATAGAGAAATCTGATCTTTTCAAAAACACAAAACTAGAAAAGGGCATATATGAAAAATTGTAAATAGAAAAATGCCACCTTTTCGAAAACGCAAAACTCGATAACTGCACATGTGAATCATCGTAAAACGTGAGATATTTATCCTTTTAAAAAGTTGCTGGGGCTTACAAAGACATTACTGGAAGGCCCCTCATCCCTTGTGAAGATGACGGAGAGGAAGTTTAATCAGAGTTATGCACAGGTAGACACGAGGTGGGTGAGTTGGTTGCATAATCCAAGAAAGGAACAGGACACATGGATTAACTCCTTGGCTATGGTTTACATTTTGACAGCCACTTCTTTTTTCGAATCTTCCAACTTTAACCGCACACTAATTTCCTGAACAGAACCAAAACTCGCCACCTGCACTTACACCGTACATTCGACATTGTACATTTACTGCCCCTACAATAACGTTAATGAATCCAACTATCAAATACCACTATAACTATATAGTCTATAAGACTCTATAATAGCCTATCTGTCATCCAGTAGCTTCGTATTATGTGTGCTATTTGAGATTTTCGATTTCTTTATGACCAATTAGATTCCTTTTGTGGTCGTATACATAGATAGCAATGTATGCAGTATTAATATATGTACCACGAACCTCTAACTTCATTAAAATACCTGTGTATCCGTAGTGGCTTCACAAACCCAAATCCACATAACGAGGTTGGCAGGGAAAACAAGGTAGAATTACTATTATTACTGCCTTGCTTGTATTAAAACTGTACAGTAGTTGAACGAGACGGAAAACACTGCAGTGACTAGTGAGACGCTGAAACTGAACAGAGCCATGGATGACAGAATGAGATGGTAATGGTGGTTATTAAGCTAAAATTATCCCCTAAACTTTGTAAATACAGATACTTGAGAAAATGTACGGCTAATGTAACGATAGCTGACATCCACTTGTCTTTTTAGGTGTAAATCGTGGGTGAAGAAGCAATGTGACTAAAGTCCAGTGTCGTTTTAGCCTATTCGAAACTGGCAAACCATGAAGTTGTTTACTGTTTATACCTACTCCAATTTGACACTTTCTTCAAAAATGTCAAAATTAGAAATGAACATTTTCCAAAAGGTGTAAAACAAGAAACCACCTCTTTCAAAAAGGTCAAAACTAGAATTTACAATTTTCCAAAAGGCGTAAAATAAGAAATGAACATTTTCTAAACGCCCAAAACTAGAAATGAACATTTTCCAAAAGGTGCAAAACTAGAAATGAACATTTTAAAAAAAGTCAAAACTAGAAATAAACATTTTCAAAAAGGTCAAAGCTAGAAATCAACACTTTCAAAAAGATCAAAACTAGAAATGAACATTTTCAAAAAGGTCAAAACTAGAAATGAACATTTTCCAAAAAATGTACAACTAGATATATTGCTGTTTCAAAAAGGCCAGAAAAAGTCATTTTCTCTTTGACCGAAGTTCCAACGCAACCCACTTTGTATTGATTTCTTTATAAAAAGTGTAAAAAGCAATTTTACTCCTTATTTTTGAAACGTGTTTACAAACCGTTTTTACTATACTTAAAAAAGTGTAAATGTCGCCTTTGCACCTTCTTTAAAAGTACCTACCTACGTATACAAATCAGTTTCACTCAATTTCTAAAAAATGTAAAAATACAAAATACCATTTTTGCACATTAACTCCCCCTAAAAAAGTGTAGATCTGTAAATGTCAGTTTCACTATTTTCCAAAAGCGTAAATACTCCCTTTTACTTGTACGCATCAGTTTGAAATTTATACGCTAACTTACACCACAAAAATGCTTCTTGACCGATGCTATACACCACGTTAGCCGTGCCTTACTCTCGTAGGGTTTGTTCGTCGTTATGAGGGTACACATGGTTGGTTCTGCCTTTGATTTTGCGGCCCGAAAATCCTGAAAAGTTGGTGGGAACTGACAATTTTCAGCCTCGAATTCCCACAGTAAACTACGGGGATGCAGATGTCCAAGGGATGGATTCTTGATGGCTTTCCTCCATCCGTATCCTCAAAATATCGTCGATTTAATCTTTCTATCCACAGTCATCTATAGCTATATAGCTATAGCTATATCCAGGTACCTTCAATCCCATTTACTGCGTATTTTATTCTAAATCTGGTACCCAGGTAGGAAATATTGGTATTTTATTTTATTGCATAATGCATGTATCCGTCCACCAAACGACAGGCTGTCGAAAAAAGGGAATATATTGACTGCCACGCTTCAGTCATGTCAAGTCAGGGCACGTCACTGTAATAAGATGAGCTAATAAATACATTACACGAAGCCACAGCTCCCAATCTCAACTTTTCAATATTTCAAAAGTGAATTCCATCTTTTACTGATACACGACAGATATAAGTGGAGTAGTAAATACGTAGAAGTCGAAATGTGAATTTAAATCCACCTACCACACCACTACTACGTCTTCCTAATCTAACACCTGCGGACTACCCTTAGCAATGCAATGATCATCTGTACCAGTATTAATATTCCAAGAGGCATTGTTCAATAAAAATCTGTATTCCCTTCAGATCACGTCTCATTTCTCATATTTGAAGTCTTCATTGTTGTGAGTAAATGGGAAAGTCAACTCTCCACGTCTACTTTAAACGTTTAAATGGAATTAGACACTCAAATGGTGGATGCGGACCCTTGGAGCCCAAGGGGGCATTTATAATCCCGGTCACTGGTTTAGATGCAAAGTGACGCACAGGCAAATGGGTGAAGATGCCTTACGCCTCAAAAAGGGCAGAATATTCTTCCCCATTTTTCTTAACAGTCTTTAGTACTGTGTACAAATTGATTTTTAAGGCTTATAAAAACATGTAAAACCTCAATTTACACTTTCTACAACACGCATAACCTCGTCTTACACTTTTTAAAACATGCAAAACCTCTAACACATTGCAAAACATATAAAACCCGGATTTACACTTTTTCGGAACAAGCAAAAAGTATATTTCAAGTTTTTTAAACGTGCAAAACTTCTATTTACTCATTTCAAGACACTTAAAAACCCCGATTTACACTTTTTGAAACATGCAAAACCTCGATTTACTCATTTCAAAACATTCAAAGCCTCGATTTGCACTTTTTTGAAACATGCAAAACCTATATTTTCAGTTTTTTAAACGTGCAAAACTTCTATTTACTCATTTCAAGACACTCAAAAACCCCGATTTACACTTTTTGAAGCATGCAAAACTTCGATTTACTCATTTCAAAACACTCAAAACAAAGAATTGTACTTTCTAAAACGAGCAAAACTTTGATTTACACTTTTTAAAACAATCAAACCCTCAATTTACACTTTTTTAAAGCATTGAAAAATAAAAGTTTCCCTTTATCGAAACATGCAAAACCTCGATTTACACGTTTTTAGAACACTTAAATAGCACTTCACTTTGCCTTTGAGAAATATTGAAGGACTGGATTGGACATGCGTCAATGTGCACTGTAACCAGGGGCAAGCCATATAGCACTTGGAAACGTCTCAGTTAGTGTTTGTCTGTGGGTAAGATTAGCGTAGATTGTCAAACTCCATGTTGGACCATAACAGCTGGATATGGGGAGGGAAGGTGAACTTTAATAAATAAGATAATCAATCAAGAGAAAATTAAAATTCTTCTGGCGCAAAAGCTGGGATGGCAGGACGAGTCTCGTCGTAGGCCCACTGAAGGTGTGGGTAGCAGACACACACATTTATTTTCACAAAGTCAAAATATTATTGTGTTTCATTTTAAAAAGCTCAAATTTTAATTACACACAATCAGCATTTCAACTCCAACTTTTAAGGCTTGCCATTAATATTAATCTTAATTGCCCCTCATAAAAGTTAAGAGTCATAAAGTATGCATTTAAATCTCCTAGTTGAATACAATTTATTTAGATTTAAATTTATTAGTCTCCCCTTTATTTCTCATTAAGAACGACTATGACGTCTCCACAAGGAATCCAGTGCTATGTAAGTACAGTTTACTATTTGAGTGATTTGGATATCGTCTGTGTAAATGCAATTTGTCCCAAGTCCAGTCTCAGCTTAATTGCAATATGTCCCAAGTCCTTATAATGG
>JAQFZC010007906.1:0-10722 GCA_034695205.1 Dicyrtoma fusca | reverse complement strand
CCTCTGTAAGTATTTTGCATTTACGGAAAATTGTCTGGACTAATCGTAAGTAACCAAATGAGGGAATTACTGGTGTAGGTAGCTGCCTATAGCTGGAACCACCACTGACAGTAGGTAACAGGGAAAGAAGCGATGCTCATTTCAATTTCAATTTCAACGAGTTACCCTTTCCCTAGTTACTGAATTTACTGGCTGCTGAACTGACACTTTCTTTGCTCATTGACGCGTGGGTAAACGAAACTAGTTTAAAGCGACTATGTAGACGAATATAATAATGAATCTATACTTATGGCACACTTATGGTTTATTCCTGACTGCAAATTACCTCCATTGATTGATTGAGCTAATAAAGGAGTCGAGTACGAGTGCGTCTGTTTGGCTTTGTTTTTGTTGTTCTGTCGACATTGTGCGCACATTTGAGCTCACCACAAAAATCAAAAGTAAAATCAAAAACTAACACTAAAAGCAATGCATGACCTGTCAAACCACTTTTGTAATCTGCGAGCATTTTATTTGTGTCCTTTTCACAATCGTCATTACCTTCACCGGACTAACTGGTAAGTAAGCTCGACTCAAAGGTATGTCAAAAGCATGTCTCATGTTCAATTTTTCCTCTTGCTCAATACTACAAGCATTACCAGTTACAAGAAATCTTAAAACTCATTGATTCGTTATCTATACTTATACAATTTAGCTTCTATTAGCACCATTCTTCTGGTCTGGCCATTTAATCATATCCGTTCCTATATGGTAGAAAAACAACAAACAAGTGTCTTTAAGAGAAATCATTCTGAAATCCTGAAGACTTTATTTTAATATTGTAATAAAGACGGGTTAATAGATGTGGGATAGAAAACAAAGTGAATAGGTAACTGAGGAGGAAATCAAAATTTAAATGGGGGGCTGCAAGAGCTGGGCCCCATCTTCAAATTTTTCTTAATCCAAATCTAAGTAAGATTTAAGGATTTAAGAATTAAAAGTGTTTGGGTACATTATATTAATGAAATGAAGGAAACTGTTGACCTCTTTGTAGAGTTGAAAAGAAAAGAACAAGATTGGGGAAGACCAAAACAGTTTTGAAGAAAATGCCTACGTTGGTGCGGACAGCTTGTGGTGGTGAGAATGTGTGGTTGGAGTGCAGAAGTGGTGTATTTACATTCATAATAAAAGTACCTGCGATTGCTCGTGTTTTGGTTTAGTCTTCCGTTGCAAGTGAATTGCAACTGCAAGTAAGAGTGGAGTGGAGGAGTAAAAAAAATAATATTAAAAAAAAGTAAGCAATTTGTAGTAATTCGTATCATGCACTCCCTCCTGCTGTCCGCTCATATCAGTCCTAACTTTTAGTTCATAGTTCAGTAGGCCAGTGTGGTTCTAAGGCGTCACTTCATGAGTCTCTCTGCCTTTGCACAGACAGTGCCTTCCTTGCGGACCGGAGGAACTTAACCAATTTACCAGAAGCAGTACAATTAAACTCAAACGTGGAAACGCATTTTATTTCTAGTTGTTCGCTGCAAAATAAATAAATAAAACAAGTTAAATTAACGCTAAACACCATGAAATTAAAAAGTAGTGTAAATAACGTGAGTCGTAAATCACGGTGGAGCTCCACGGGGGCTGGTTTCCTAAAATGTGTTCTTCGGACCGTAATTCTGCTGGCATCCATGTCTGGCGTGGAGAGTTCGATGCGGGAGCCGTTTTCAGTGCCAGAGCCCACGACACGAGTAATGCTCATCAGTTTGGAGCGGGGACCCCTTCTCCTCATCACCAATCAGTCGAATACGGACGTCGTGCTCACCAAGCCAACCGGGTACTTTGAGGCCTACGCCTTCGAGTGCAATGCTACCTTCCCCATCCAGTGGTCCTATGTTGGAGAAGGTGTAAGTACCATTATTTATTTTGTAGAAACCCTCTCTTTCTTCCGCAAGTGGGCCACAAGCCATGCTACGATACCGAAACTCACAAACTTAATTTTTATCCAATGATACTTTTCAAATTGACAAAATCATGGAAGGCCAACCGTTCAAAATGAACGTCCCTTCCAAAGGATACATTCTAAAAATCTGCTTTAAAACTTGATTAACTGTTTTAAAAGTTATCTGCATAAAGTATGGGATAAGCTGTCGCCCAAGCAGAAAAAGATATTTAGGAGAGATAATTCTACTTCTAATAATCCAAATACAGGCTTAAGTGTAATCTGTGTTATCCCGTTATTCGTCATACACTTCACGACAGACTCCTTTTTGTTTACAAATACTAATATAACGATTAAAACCTAACGTGTAACATGACCAGCAGCAGTCCCTTTATGTACAGAGAGAAACTAAATAATTTGAGCATATGAAGGGAACCGGAAGAAATTAACCTTTACAGTTACGCTTTGGCCCCCTCGTACCTTTCCGTACGCATTTCACGTCTACATTAAAAAGAGATTTGCACACTTTACTCAAAGCCACCAAAATTGTAAGAACAGCGAGCAACACAAATTTATTTTTTGTGACTAACAGAACACCAAGAATCTTAGAGCTTATACGATGTTATACCGGAAGTAAGTAGATTTTTGTCAAGCACTCGCAATTCGCAAAGCGGTGTTAATCCTGTGCTTGATTACATTTACAACTCAATTATGCAATCCGGGGCACCGTAGTAATTCCGTCCGTGTCAAAATTATTGTGTTCTTTGCGGGACCATCATTAAGTATGATTGTGGTTTCACTTTTTGTGATATGGCAAAATTTAATGTGATCTTTTGGTAGGAAAGATTTAGCCGACAGGCCTTTAAAGTGTCATTGGTTGAATTTAAATAATGTAAAAGTCAGCATATAGCAATTGCCATTAAAGGTGCAAAGTATTGAGCCATCTAAACAAACGTTTTGAAACAAATGCAAAACATTCTACTTCAAAAACATAAGGAAATATTCCCAAAACTAAAATGAGAGTTCTATGATCGTTAGACATATTCATTAACTAATTTTTTCTTGTAATATGTAAAATAATAATATAATATAGATAGTAGGTAATTATATATAGCCGAATTTTTAAAAAAAATGGTAGAATTGCATTGCACTGAATTGGTTGATAGTTAGGATGTTTTGCAATTAGTGGACGGTATAATTACCTAATTACACCCAATAAATCCCAATAAAAAAGAGAGTTGAATTATTCATTCGTAGCCATTTTTACAGCAAGACGATTGCCTGCTAGTTACTAATAGGTACTATGTCTGTAGAAATGTCTGAAGGGATAGTGTTGGGCAGTTAATCCTTTCTAAACTAATAAGTCAGAGTTGCCGTTGCAGGCAACTGCATGAACATGGTTAACTAATAGTACACAAAGTGATACGAATCTTATTCTGCTGTCAGCGATTTTCATTTCAGATTCATTCACGAACTAATGAGTTCAATACGTATGTGATTACTGCTCCGTCTAAGTACGTTAAATCACATCCTATGTATGTATATCTTCGATAATTGCAGTTCAAATTATCCCGACTTTAATTCTATGAATAATCTACTAATCGACGGAGTGTTAACATGGCGCACGTCAATATGCCAATCAAATCCAGTAGTTTACGAGGTGCTAACACGTCGTGCTCTTGTTTGGCAACGAGTTTATTCGTCCCAACTACACGAGAATGAAAAAATGCTAATTTAATGTAAATGTAATAAAATCTATGTGTTACCTTCCAGGCTCCGATCATGACGGGGGACGTGGGAAGAAGTTTTACTAATTTTTTTGACCCCTCAACCTATTTGTATCACTCCTCCATGACGATGTACGCTCTCGAAGAGCAGAATTCCGGTCGCTACGTCTGTCGAGGAATTGAAAGTCAATACCAAAAAGTATCTGCTTACTTACACCTTTATGTTCCAGGTGAGTTATTTTATTATCATTTGTTAGTTTGGATTTGGAGTGCCAGCTTAGCATACCGTAAGTCTCCGGTTGATTGTCCACCAGCTAAAACTCATTACAAAAGTAATTGAATTATGAATAGCGCAATACATACATATCGTGAGTGACGAAGCCTTGTGACGCAAGTCCAGCGTCTCCTTTGTGTCCTTTTGACGTAAGTCCCAACAATCAAATGTTTACACGAGTTTACAAAAAGGTTAATTACCACTTTTTTTAAGTTCACCTTTTTTAAATAGTAAAAATGGGTTTTTACACTTCCAGAAATAGTAAATGTATTTGTACTTTTCAAAGATGACAGTTTTTTATTTTTACTACACATTTTAAAATATCTGCAAAAATGGAATACACACTTCTTGTAAAAACGGTTAAAAAGTTGATTTTTGGGACTTCCGTCAAAATGCCATTATAAGGAGACGCTGAACGTGTGTCACAATGCATGATTTTTTACCCGCGATATTTAGCTGAATAAACTGAAAAAAAGTGTTGATGTCTGGATTTAAAAAAAATAACCATATGCATAAGCTAGTAAATCAATTCCTTGTAAAAAGTCAATAATTTCCATATATGCAATTTCTTTTGTACAAAATGATCCATGATCCATCGGACATTTTATGTACATACCTATGTTTTTTGTTGTGATTAAGATTAAGCTTTCTATGAGCTTGTAAAAGGGTGTCAGGACTGTCCGTATTATTTGTCTCAATTCTGAATGACATGACAGTCTGGTCAGGAGACTCGTGAGTGAGTAAAATGCATAATTCACAGGACACACATACAGAGCCCACATGTATTTCACTTTACCAACACAAGCAACGGACTTTTTCTGTCGTTCACTCTATTTGTCTTGTCTTGTACACAGGCTGTCAGATTACATTACTGCATTAAATTTTGTATTTGAGTTTAAGGTTTAACCTTGTAGTTTGTAATATAATGTAATGTATTGTCACGTAGCACGCTTAGGTTTTACAATGCAATGTTGTGTACCTATGCATGTATGTACTTGGCTAATTTCTTTCTGGGCGGACCACCAATTTTCAAAAGAAAATCAAAACAAAAAAAACATTAAACGACTGACGGGAGTGAATGGGAATATCTGTGGAGATATTTAGACAATAATGTGGAAAGAAGCTGACCACAATGACAACTAAACAAATTACACTTCCCTTCGCTTTTCATACGCGTAGCTGCATACTTCTAAATGTACTACACACAATGGAATGCCTAACGTTAATAAAATACTACCAGTACACTGTACACCGTCCACAATGTTTTAATATAATAAACTTGTGTAGTTTACAACTGTGTGCAGTAGTCGCGTAATAGCAATATGTGTAGAGATAAAGGACACAGTATCTAGTATATGAAATACACACACAAATTGTGTTTGAATTTAAATTACGCCTGTGAGAAAGCTATTAGAATTTACAAAATGAGTACAAGTGTCTTCAGCTAATTAGACTCCAACATCAAGGAACTTTGACACACGACGGCGCTCAAACTGAAACTGAAGAAGAACGCTAATGAATGCCGCCAATAATAAATTATTTTATATTCACGCGGATTGTTCTTATTTTTTAGAGCAGGATGTCCCACGTCAGACCAGAGCAAAAGCAAAGGGAAACCAAAAAGAATTTCATCTGCCTTTAATTGACAGTATCCTTTATATGGGATGTGGTTATCCCAGATCTTAAATACTCTACTACTTTTATGGCTGTTTTTATATAAAGAGCTATAAAAGTTAAAATTAACTAACAAGTATTGTTATCATAACTGCGTCTTCAACTCGTACAGTTTAAAGCTATAAAGCTGTTTTAATTCTTTAATTGCATCTCCTGTGTTAATGCGTACGTCGCTGTTGTGACCGCAGAGATTCCTGGTTTATGCAGCAGTCAAGATCCCAAGTGCTACATCTGCTTCTAAAACCCATGTTGCACCCTAGTAGATAGCTCCTTTTGCTTCGCTAGAGACAATATCCGTGCTTCTCTCCTTTTTCCACATTAGATCCGTGCACACAATGTGCTCTACATTTAAATTGATCACGTAGCTTCATTATTGTTGCTGGTGTGCTTATACCCTTTTAAACCACATCTGTATGGTATGAGTGAGGGCTAAAAGATGAAAAATGAAATTTATTAATTTAGTCATGAGCATTTTTGCAGATCCATTTGGTAGACGAGCGCTCACTTTTTTTTTTAGAAAGTACATAACCAATATGCTTAGGTATTTTGATTTACAGCAACAAAGTACACAGAGCATTGTTGAATTAACACTACTTCAACTTTAGGACTGCGACGGGTATAATTATTTTAAATGAAAATGTGACAGGAGAAACTGAAAAAAATGCTAAGTCCACTATGTATGTAAAATATATAGTTGTCCATGCAGCCTTATTAATCGCATTTAACTACTCAAGACCAGGCATAAAACCGCAGAAGGCTCCTTGCTCAAAGGCTCACTTTGCAAGTCAACTCCATTTCCACTTGACATGTCCAATTTACCTGAAAGCAAAAAAGCACGACTTGACATTTGACACAGTCAGTTTCGCCACAATTTAAAAGCAAAATGTGATATCTACAAAAACTAAAATTCCACCAACTGCTGTACACTTCCTCAAGCATCAGTAAGGGAAGGCAATCTTCAGATGTCAAAGTTGGCACGTAGGAACTCAAAATTGAATAATTATTTTCTTCTATAAAAGCAAAAGTGTTTAGTCACCTTACCTTACGTATACATGGACACTTGAAAAATATTGAAACCAAATAACAGTCAAAAATTCCAAATCAAATTCAAGACGTGAAAAAGAAATTTAATCAAGAGTGAACAGGTCTCAATTTGTAGAATAATGGTAAAGGAATGTTCGTATAATTACGTGCATAAATGTGGGTTGTGGTTATGCAGTAATAATGACAGTTTACATGGATGCAAGCAAGGATTCTATTATTTACTACCGAGTTACAAGGGTGATTAATCAAAGCTCTAATAAATTACCTTGTGCTGTATTAACTATGTATGTACAACCCAGGCAAGAATATTTTCGTGTCGACAATGGAGAAGAAAATCCACGTTGCACCCTATAAGGATCAAATTATGCTGCCCTGCGGCGTCTCCGACCCCACCGTTCAAATCAACCTCTACAAAGGAACCAGCAAAGTGAGTCCATTCACATTTTATTTCATTTATTCGAGTACTTTAGCCATTTAATTCCGCACAATCAACATAAAAACCAAAACAGAACGGACTCCTGTCAATTCATTATTGAGCTCCAAAGACAATCAGCTTCAGAAATGTCGAACTGCCTGTCTGTCCTGTAGGGAAAAAAGCAATCCAAGTGCACTTTTGTCTTGCACAAAGATGCAGACTCTAGAAATGGTGAGAAATATAATTAAATATATAGTTTGGCTTCCCATGATTGACGTCCGTAGCCTTCAGTTTGCATTTCACTCATGCCTGTACCTACGTATTCCGCTGATAACTAGCACTGACGTAGTACCTGAGCTCAGGTAGTACCAGGAGTGCAATTTGTACAAGTAGGTAAATAGAAATCAGCAACTGCTGAGGACTGAGTGGCCATTGAAGGAATTATTGACTTGGGACTTGGAGGAAAAAAATAAAATTGGCATACTTTATTGTTTCTACAATCGAAAGTAATAGTAATCGAATTCCACACTTATTAACTTAAATTAAATGGGGAAATGAGAACATTTGGAATGGCTATGTGCCTAAGTCTCTGATGTAAGTCCAACAGCTGTTGGTACAGATTTTTTGCGTTCTTGGCATGTATACGTTAGTCTGATTGTTAAATATATTTTGTGTTATTGTTATGTTTGGAACTACGCAATGGTGCCTGTCTCATAACTATTGCGTAGTTTTATTTATGGATCACAGCTCACGAACCAAACTGACTTGTTTTCATTGAAAGAACAAAAATTACGTACCTAGGTATGTATCTACAATGCAATGCTTTCTTCATTTCTTCAAGCTCACAAAGTACGTATTTGCTCGCGAAGTTGAATTTCCACGATTTATAATCAGTCCATATGCAGTAATTTCAAACCAGAGCAGAGCATTAATTTATTGTTAATAGTGACCCAAAATAATATTAATTGCAGCTGTCATTTTACAAAGTAGTGCAGTTGGTACTGCTGGGAGATTGGTGGTGGTCAAATCTTTATGAGCAAATAAGTTGGTGATTAGTCTGTCGTTTAATCTTTGGCTTTGGCTTAATTGTTGATCGTTGATGCATAAAAAACACAAAAACTTGTTCAAGTTGAAGTCCCAAAATTAGCACGCGCTGCTGAGAAAGAAAAATGTACAACAGCAACTGACCGCAAGCAATGCATGTCCATGTCGATGGTTTCGTGACTAGACAAGTCTAATTTGAGCAACTTAACTTCAACTTCAACGTCCAAGGTCATTGTATTTGTGGCATTATGGTTTTTACTTGGCTCGTTGTCAGTTCAAATCAAAAAGCAGCCAATACCCATGTAATCTATTTCATATCTTTGGCTATTCTACCGTAATAATAATCATAACAAAAGCAACAAAGACGCTGGCTAATAGCTATAATAAGAGCAAGTGATTATGTAGCAGAAAAAAACCTATAAGCAATAATGAAACTATCTAGTGTAGAAATCTCATTAAAAACAAATTCACTTGTGACTTCAGGCTTGGTTGCTATTGCTATACCTTGTACTTTGTATTTTTGTAGGGAGCATTTAAGCGTGTAGATTTAGAAGCAAATCCCTCCATCACATTTAATCCACGAAAAGGATTTCGAATTCAGCGAACAGAGATGGAAGATCCCTTCGGAAAGTACTTGTGCGTGGCCACAGCGAATAAGAAACGTGTTCGAGTCAATGTTTTACCCAAAGGTACGCCATTATTGTGACTGTGAAATTTCGTTGACTGTAAAGTCTGGTTGCATTCGTCAAGTGTGCAAGCCCGTACTGTGGATGTTACGCACTAACGTTAGTACTTTTATTTTCTCAAGTTGAAGGTTATGGGCGTGAAAAGAGGGAAACGTCCAATGACATTTACGGAGTTTCGGAGGCTTTGCAGTTCTCCTACGATAACCGCTACCACCGAATGCTCTGCTGCAGTGCCTCTACCATTCCACCGAAGCTCAGTTTTGCGGGATGTACTTCCATCGTTGATTGTGAGATCAAGAGCGGCTGCTTTCGAGAGAACAGATGCGAGGCGAGGGAAGGGAGTGAGAACACGGGCTATTACAATAACTACATTGGGCTGGATCCACCGGGATGCACGGGACACTCACTCAGAGATGATCCGAACGGAGATTTTGGACTTTTCCTCTGTGCCGACCAGACACACACAACTCTGCAGTACCAACCGTTCTTACTCAATCGTGGCAATTTATGTAAGTTTAAGCAAGTGTGGGTTTCCATTCATGTACTTACATACGTAGAAATTTCGTTGAAATTGTTTTGCGTGTCTCCCTGCAGTTATGAGTTTTGACACTGCTCCAGCCGCAGATCAAGTAATGACCCTCACCAGAGCTACGGACGAGGAACTTTTCGTGGGATCTGAAACACAGTTTAGGTGCAATACGACCAGGTTTTTCTTTGGTACTGGAGTGCGATGGGCCTTTGAGAGACGAAATGGGGAATTGGAGTTTCTGGAAGACTGTACGGATCTGATTTAGAATTTATTATTATTTCTACCATAAACGATAAATCTCTGCTCACTCCCACCCGAAATCATAAGCTACAAAGCGTATCCTTGAGGCCTAAAAAGGACACAGATTTTTCCCTAATTTTCTTACCATATTTATAAACTCAGGCCTGTAATATTTTGCAAATATTTGTTTTGCACTTTATAAATGCATTCCAGACCTTGATTTTCATTTTTCAGAACAATCTACCCCTCGATTAATAAATATCATTTTTAAATGTGAATAACGCCTCGTATCTACATATTCCATAAATGGGAAAATGTTAAGCCTTTTTCGGATTTTAAGGATACGCTGAAGAATAATATCGCTAATTAAGATGCAAAATAACGCTAGTACAAGTATTGCTTAGAAGAAATGTGAAGCGCAAAAAATGTTATGATGCAAAGGGACGCATATCGACGGTTAAGAGGCCAAATGGGTTTCATCCAAATAATTTTAAAAGCAAAATGGTTCATATCCACCAACTCTTAAAAGCAAATGTGGCGGTGGAGATGAGTCGAGAATCAATCGATTCCACCTCCTGCCTTTGTTGCTACGACGCATTGTTGCACATTTTAATATCGAATCAAAATCAAACAATCCAGTAGTTGAATTAATAATAATTTATTTCATTTTACGAGCGATTTAACCGGAGTTCATACACTCGGTGGGGGTTTCCCACAAATTTTCAGTAGTTGAATTGTTTGATTTTGATCCAACACTCACTCACTCACATTCACACTCACTCACTCTTTAGTCACAACAGTCAACAGTCACTCAGCAGTATCCATTCAATATTTATTTTTGAATTTTTCCATATATTCATTGATTCTCCATCCAAGCAGCACTGACAGCAGATCAAACTTTTCTTGCGGCCTCTCAAAAATTCTGATTCTGATTTTCCGGTTCTCCATCTTGGGTGGCTGGTCTTCTGTTGGTTGGTCTCGGTTATTATTATTACTAGGAACCAAGCCCGAGTTTAAGAAACTCAGGGCTAGTAAGCAGTTCATTAAAACTGACCCTTTTTCCTTATTTATCCTTTTAAACACCCATGGGGACAACTGCAGTGATCTCGATTTGAATTTATTTCTTGACCTCGTAGCCACTTACATAGATAATGGAACAGGGGCAAATCGCCTCAAC
>JAQFZC010007905.1:0-10722 GCA_034695205.1 Dicyrtoma fusca | reverse complement strand
GGGCCTTCGGACCCCCGCGTACAATTAGAGACCCGCGTAGTAATAGAGACCCGCGTTGTAAAAGAGAGTTTACGGTAGTTCAAAACCTACTCGTATAATATATTTGAAACAGACAAACCAAGAAGTTGTTTTGTGTTTATGCTACAAACCAACATTTTCATAAGGGCCACAACATGAAATTAATTACCACTTTGTAAACGAACAAACCAGATGTCGAATTCAAATTTTCAGTAACAGTCAAAACTATTGAAGCTAACACTTTCAAAAGACTCAAAATCTGAAATTACCCCTTTCAAAAAGATGTAAAAACAGAAATTACTACTTTCAAAAAGATGTAAAACTAGAAATTACCACTTTCAAAAAGATGTAAAACTAGAAATTACCATTTTCAAAAAGATGTAAAACTAGGAATTACCACTTTCAAAAAGATGTGAAACTAGATATTAACGTTTTCAAAAAGATGTAAAACTAGAAATTATCACTTTCAAAAAGATGTAAAACTAGATATTAACGTTTTCATAAGTGCAAAACTAGAAACAAGTATATTTTCAAAAACATGCAAAACAAGAAATCAACAATTTCCAAAATCCCAAAAATAGAAAGCTATCTGTTCAAAACGTGTCCACAGTAAGTTACAATATGATTAAAAAAAGGCTAGAAAGTTCAAAACTTGACAGCTACACTTTCATAAACGAAGTAATAACTCATAATATAACTTTTCTAAAAGTTCAAAATGTCATAAATGCACTCTTTCCAAGTAATGTATGTAAAACGTCACAACAACTTTCTCGAATGATTGCAATCGTAAACTTGCATTAAGGCCTTTTCTAAAGGGATAAACGTCATAGTTATGTCTAACTATAATTTCTTTGGCAGATATAATAGATAGGCAATTAAAAATGTTCATAAGCGATTACAACGTAGGTAGATAGTAGATAGCGCTGTTTGCTGCTATGGAAAAACACGTAGCTACTAGTAGTTTGTACCTCTTTGTGATTTAAATGCCTTTCTACCCTTTTAGGCACCGATAGGTATATAAATATAATATATGCATATAGCAATATAAAGTATATACCCATTCACATTATGAAGCATACGTCTTGGAAATTCTGGGGGCGCTATGGTGGTACGTTGGAACTTATGGAAGCTTGTCTCTGTCCAAACCTAAAGGAATGTTTTAATTTTTGTAAACATTCTTTGTGGAAGTTGAAATAAAGCTGAGCATCTTCTCTCTCTCTCTCTCTCTCAATCTTCATTTCTCCGTCCATCCATCTCTTCATCATTTGACGTGGTCTCTTGATTCCTGATGCCTTTATCTGCTATAGGTCTTCTTAGTCTTCCTTCCTTTATACTTGGACTGAAAGGGGAATGACAGAGCTAAAAACAAGAGAGGATGGCGAGGCCATGAAATTAAACTATCGTTAGAAGACACACTTATGACAGATGCAGTAAAGCTGGGGAGAAAGTGGACTGAAAGCAGCTGTTTTCCCTTTACTGTGGGCAGACGGACGGCCTTCCTTTCCCTTTGTATTTAGTGTGTAGGTCCTCTAATTTAGAGTGCAAATTTCCTTCCCTATTCATCGACAGAGAAATCAAAGGATGAAATTAAAGCCTGGAATTGTTCCACTGCTTCCATTTACGTATCAACCAACTTGCGCTTTAGTTGCTCATAATAGGCTCTGTGCTATGATACGTTGGGAACGTTCATAAATTTGATCAAGCTTTCTATTAACCTATTCGCAACTGGCAAACCATGGAAAGCATGCTTTACAAGTCTTTAATTCTATAAATTAAATTTTTCAAAACGGTCTGAACTTGTAAATAACACTTTTTCAAAACAGTCAAAACTTGTAAATAACACTTTTTCAAAAAGGTCAAAACTAGTAAATAACACTTTTTCAAAATAGTCAAAACTAGTAAATAACACTTTTTCAAAACGGTCAAAACTAGTATACAACACTTTTTCAAAACGGTCAAAACTATTAAACAACACTTTCAAAACGGTCAAAACTATTAAACAACACTTTTTCAAAAATGTGAAAACTAGTAAACAACGCTTTCAAAAGATCAAAAAGTAGAAATTACCGTTTTAAAATGGTCAAAACTAGAAATTCTTCTTTTTCAAAAACATTCACAACTACCGTAAATCCTCTTTTACTACGTGGGTTTCTGATAATGCGCGGGTCGCTACTTGTTTGCGGAGGTCTGAGGGGCTGAATGGAATAGTCCGCAGGAGTTCTATTAGAGAATTTACGGTAAGTATATTACCGTTTCGAAAAGGTTAAGTGAGCAGTTACTATGCTTAGTTATTTTTTAAAAATGACAAATTGCCAACGTAGTTCATGAGCGGCTCTCGTCCCATCGCATCGCTTCCCACAGTCGCCTCGTGCATTCACTAAATACTACTTCATTTCACTTTCCCCGCTTTCCCTTGGGTTTCTTTCATCTTTTCCTTGTGTTTGCAGTCATTTCAAAATGATCTGCAGACCCTTCCTCTGCTCTGCTGTCTAGAGTGTGTGTGTGTGGTGTAATTTTGTCCTAAGCTGAAGATGCACAGGCATGCAGAATGGGCTAACGCAATTACAGACGCAGTCCTGTGTGTCAAGTGTGAATGAATATGGAGTGTGGAGTGTGCATTATGACGGAGATAGCAGGCCTTGAATCGAATCCTATAAAAGATGTGTAATTTTCTCTCATGTTAATATTTACCGTACGTCACCAATTAGTCACATGCCTAGGTTGATTTTTAATATGGTTTGGATCTTACAATTAGAACTATTTACAATTTTAGAAAAAATGTGTCAAGTAATGAAATAAACGATTTAGTGGAAAAAAGGCTTTTCGCAACGGTCATATAGTTAGTTTTGAATATTTTTGAAAACGGTGATTACTAGATTTTTTACCTTTTTGAAAAAGTGTTATTTACTAGTTTTGACAATTTTGAAAAAGTGTAATTTGCTAGTTTTGACCTTTTTGAATAAGTTTTATTTACTAGTTTTGACCTTTTTGAAAAAGTGTTATTTACTAGTTTTGACCGTTTTAAAAAAAAGGTATTTACTAGTTTTGAATGTTTTGAAAAAGTGTTATTTACTAGTTTTGAAAAAGTGTTATTTACTAGTTTTGATGGTTTTGAAAAAGTGTAATTTACTAGGTTTGACCTTTTTGAAAAAGTGTTATTTACTAGTTTTGAACTTTTTGAAAAAGTGTTATTTACTAGTTTTGAACTTTTTGAAAAAGTGTTATTTACTAGTTTTGACCCTTTTGAAAGATAAACTCTTTTGTAAAGTATTCTTTCCATGATTCCCCAGTTTCGAATAGGTTAAAAAACTAGTTTGTATGAAAATTTGTGTTTTGGGAAATCGTTTTTACAGCCAATTAATATGCTACGTAAAAAGTACTTTTACAAAGTGCATTTTTTAAAAAATCGATTTACTTTTGACGACCTGTCATTTTTCAAGGTTTTGTAGAAATGGATGTTTTAGAAAGCGACATTTGTGAAAAATCCTGTTTGACAAGTGTGTTTGTAAAACTTAGGCTGTCGAGAGTTTTTAATTGAAAACGATGTTTTATATAAATAGATGTTTGAAACGTTGATTATTGAAATTGGTGTTATTGAAAATGTTTTGCTTCCGAATGTTGCCTGGCTAGCAAACAAAAAACACATGTTATATAGATGTTGTATAGAAATGTGTGATTTAGAAAAAAAAGTATGTAGTTTACAGAACAATTATCTGTTGAGAACTGCTTCTACAGCAAGAAGTTTTAAAAATGAGACATTAATTTAAATCGTTTTTATTATTAATTTAACCATGTTTCTAGGAAGCTTTTCGGGCAACTAATTGGTGAATTACATTCCATAGTCTAAAAATATAAATGGGATCCAGTATAAAGTGGCCGTATATAATGTGTGCTCGTAATGCATGTCTAAATGCAGTAATATTTCAGGCATACACTGCTATGCAGCAGTTTTAATTTTGGGTTTTGTTATTGCTTTCCTTTCGAATCTGAATGCTAAGCCATATGCAAGGGGATAGGTCTCTACTCTTAAGTTTTCTGTAGAGATCTGTGTGCCCTTGGTGAAACATTCTGTATTAGTATAGAATAGATACAGCTTTTTGATTTGGGTCCGTCTGTATTTCCAACGGAATTGAATCCAAATGCAATCGTGCGGGTCAGTGAGCTTCATGCATAAGCAGTCAACGTATAAAGGCGAATTACAGTGGAGTTATTGAAATGTAAAGAGAGAGAGAGAGAGAGAGAGTGGACACGATTATCAGTTGGTATTTGTATTACAAAAGGCTCCTTCCATCCATTCTGAGTGTATTCAACCAAATCAACCCTCCATTGTTCACAGTTAAAATTCTAATTTCAAAATTCCAAATTCCTACTCAAAAAATAATGCGAGTGATTACAATTCAACTTGCCTGTACAATAGAGATACCGGCCAAAACTATACTGCGATGAATCGACGAAGAAAACAATACAAATAGTTTATCAAACATATGAACACATGCAGTTTTAATTTTCGCCTAACATAACTTTCTCCTACCGACAGGAAGTCCTACGTTAGCAGATAATTTACCAACGGCGCCAAATTGCTGGGTTTAAATAAGGTTTAAATAAGGGTCAAAAACAGTCATTTTAAAAAGGAATGATTTAAAGAATAAACATTGTAATGTTTCTCCTTTCCACAACATTATGTAGACGGAATTTTGTGTAGGCGGCAGCCTTCTGGTCCCTAATGGCAAAGTTCGTCCAAGAATTTTAGTATTTCGTTTTAATTCCTATTATTGTAGCACTGGTAGTGGAGAAAGGGTGGAGAAAGTGGACATATTGAAGGATCGGTTGGGAAAGGACAGTCATAAAATGTAATCCTATCCATGCATGGACTGGGCTGTAGCTTTGATCTCTAATGCATCTGTATTTATCCCTACACTTCCTGCCCTCGTAATTATAGCATGAAGCAGTATCTATTGAGTACCATTCCCAGTCAAAGAACCTCACCAAATTCGGATTTAGATCTCCATTTGGATTCATAATATGATCCCTTACAAGCAACAGACAAACAAGGTCTCACTTCATACATATTCATTAGTTAGTCGAGTCAAAGTATAAGCCAACGAAAACCAAATCACAGCCACCACACACACGTTCCCGTTGTTACTTAGGCATCATGGAACCACTCATATATGTAAGCACGCCTTTAGTATAGCAGGTGTACGTACCTACATATTATGTATTATTTGCTGAAAATACTATATCGGCTATATGTTAAGGGCTATATCGCAGCTAAAGATGCAAATGATGCCTACCCATAAAACCTTAAAAAAGGCACACAATTAACCGGTTTTCTTTACATGTTGACTAAATCACCCTTTTAGCTCTGTGTAAAAACTTATTTCTGTACTTTTTAAATCAAGCAAAGCTTTGATTTGCACTTTTTTAAACCAAGAAAAACCTCGATTTTGACTTTTTCAAAAAGTGCGTAACTTTGATTTACACTTTCGAAACCACGGAAAACCTTGATTTACGTTTTCTCAAACAATGCAAAACCTTGATTTACACTTTTCAAACTTTAAAATACCCGGATTCGTTCCTTTATTAAAACATGCAAAGCCTAGATTTTCATTCTCTCCAAACTTGCGAAACCTTGATTTACACTTATGTAAAATACTCAAAACTTTAATTGGCATTTTTTCGAAATATGGTAAACTTGGATTTCAAAACATGTTTATCTCTCGTACTTAAGGGTTGTAAAAATGTTTAAATTACGAGTTTTGTTCTGCTTTTATGGATTTGCGCTTCATTCGGCATGTTACAGCTTTGCCTCAACGTCACTTTGCATTTTAGCAGCAACAGATACGCGTCATTTTGCACCTTAAGGAGCTATATGTACTGTGCCTTCCTTCATATCACCAGGCCACGTATTAGACAGTTAAAGCTGAAAGCCCAAATTAAACACAATAGATGCATCAATGATTATACAATTGGATAGAAGATCAGGACCATAGTGCGGATCAGCTGGGACTGGACGTTTCATTAGAATATTACAATGCTCGCGTTCAAATTAGAGACTGTGTGTCACGTACACCATCAACCATCACACAATGCCAGTCCTTACATTTTGATACTAGCCAAGTTTTAATTTACAATTTTTGAGTAAATGGCTTTCTAAAATCGTTGTTTTTTTAAAACTTGTCAAACATTGAAAAAGTTCTTTCTAGAGAAATTCTAGAGGTTCTTTAAATGGAGAAAAATCTTCTTTAAACGACAAATCTTCAAAGGTCAAACCGTGCATTCTAAATTACGGCTTTGTTTTGCATGTGTTCCTATTTTCAGTATTACAATTATTAGATAGAGTTTAGAACCATAGCATCAAAATATTATGATGGAAATACTTGGAGTATATTTTGTATAATGTACCTGATACGCATGTAGTTCCTCATGAATTTTTCCTCTTGTTTTACAGCGCCCCAATTAACATGAATACTGCTGCATGAAATATACATGTATACACAGGGGACCCCGCTAATGCATGGTGTACGTACATTGCACTTTATTATATTTTGATGACGATGTCGATAGACGAACGTACTTACAGATCATGGGCAAAGAAGCAAAGTAGCTGAAGAATAACTTCTCCAGATTCCCGCTTAAAGCCATTCCGACGAATGTCCACAACTTGTGGACTACGAGTAGTATAAAAACTACGTTTTAAAAATCACTTTCAATCTTTTTCAAATATTGCACAACTAGCATTACACGTTTCTAAAAAGTACCAAAAATTAGTATTTTCACCTTTTTAACCTTTTCGCAAAGATAATATACTTAGTTTTGAATGTTTTCAAAAATGGCAATTTCTAGATTTTGACCTTTTGAAAGTGCTGTTTACTAGTGTTGACCATTTTGAAAAAGTGTTATTTACTAGTTTTGACCATTTTGAAAAAGTGTTTTTTACTAGTTTTGACCATTTTGAAAAAGTGTTATTTACTAGTTTTGACCTTTTTGAAAAAGTGTTATTTACTAATTTTGACAGTTTTGAAATAGTTAATTTACAGAATTAATCACTTTTGCAACGCATTCTTTCCATGGTTCCCAAGTTCCGAATAGGCTAAAACTTTAATAGTAGTAAAATTTGCATGTACACCAATGTTCCAATGTAGTAGAATTAGTATTAAATTTACAGTTTATACATGGAGTAAAATCGATACTTACATTTTTCAAAAGTAGTAAAATTGGATTTTAAACATTTTCACAAGCAACAAGAATTAGTAAAATGTGAGCTAATTTATTTTAAAAGCAGTAAAAATTGGTATTTATTCATTTAAAACATAGTAAAATTGGCATGCACACTTTTTAAAAGCAATAAAACTTTCATTTATGTACTGTTTCCAAAAAACGTAGAATTGGTATTTACATTTTTCAAAAGTAGTAAAACTGGTTTTAAACCATTTTCACAGGTAACAAGGATTAACATTTACACATTTTTAAAAGTAGTAAAATGGGCATTTACACTTTTCAAAAGTAGTAAAAGCGATACCTACCTGTAGTTTTAAAGAAATGTATAATAGTGGGATTTACACATGCAAGTACACTTAACTTTGACTGGAAATGACGTTTGTGCTAGCGATATATTTGTGCATGCATTTTGTTCTTGCGCTGCACATGGCCTAATGGCATACAATAATAAAGGTATGTAGCATCCACATCTTTTACAGGATGGAACTCGGTTGGGTGCCGTTGCCGTTGTGATACATGAACTGTGAGAGTGAGAGAAAGTAGAGAAAGTAGTGTATATCTTTAGGGGAAATAATCTCGTCTCTTGTTTTGGCAGATGTGGCGGAAAAGTGAATTAGGGAACTGAAAGCGTGGTCGCCGTTCTCTCTCTTGCTCTTTCTGTATCGCTTATGTCGTTTTCCGCTTTCCCTTTTGCTTTCACCTTTTCTCTCTTTTCGTCTGCATGCAGTTCAGTCTTGTTGTTACTCAACTGTGCCTTGTTTAGGTGCAAAAGGGGCTATCTACCATCATACGAATCGACTTTCTATATGTTGCATAGCAATAGTGTCGTCCTTTTTGTCAATTGAACTGTCCTTTGACTGTCCTAGCCAAGAATCAAGGAGCTTTTCATTTATCACGTCAAATTCTTCACAGAATATTCTGTAACTTGTGTCATGGTACAACTTACTCATTCGTAGGTTGCCGTATTGACCCTTTGACGGCCGAAAAGTTTAGGTTGTAACACCATTTGGGGCTTTTCTCTATTCGGAACTGTGAAACTATGCAAAGACTGCTCTTCGTTTTCTTCCACAAGTTCAACTTTTCAAAATGGTCAAAATTAGAAATCAGCATTTTCAACAAGAGTGAAAACTAGTAAATAACACTTTCTCAAAAAGGTCAAAACTAGTAAACAACACTTTTTCAAAAAGGTTAAAACAGGAAACTAACTTTTTTTAAAAGGTCTAAACAAGAAATCATCATTTTGAAAAAGGTGCAAAACTAATAAAGCTATAAAAATAAACGCATACGTACTACCGGTGAAAGTAATTCCCAGGCCTGACCTAGGAGGTGACCTCTTTTGCCTTTTTGGCTGTAAGGAGACTGAAACCTTACCTGTTTACGAGAACACAGCGGATCCGAGTGCCTGGTGTCATATGTGGAAATAAACGCATACGTATTACCGGTGAAAGTAATCCCAAGACCTGACCTAGGAGGTGACCTCTGCTGCCGCTTTGGCTGTTGGGAGACTGAAACCTTACCTATTTACGAGAACACAGCGGATCCGAGTGCCTAGTGTAATATGTGGAAGATGCCCACACACGACATGGCTCTTGATTGTGATACGAACGGAATACCTTCCGCTTCCTTTCCATTCACGGCTCACGGTGACCACGTCCAATATTAAATTACGTATGTACGTACATAGCCATGTTAGCCTAAAAGAAAAATGTACAACAGAGAGACCATAGTCGCCTCGTAACTATAAGACACGTACGTATACACACACTTATACAGACTTTCTGAAGCGAAGAGGAAACGTGACCGTGACATTTCAGATTTTCCTCCGTCGTTGAACATACTATTCGAGTGCGAGGCGAGAGTTGAACGGAAAGCCAAGTTCTTCACTTGATCACATGTAATAATTGTAATTAGGATCACACATCACAGACTTTCACCGTGGCAAAGAGAAAGGGCCGAATTCTTACGAGTATTTCTGGGGAAGAAGTTCTTCAGACTTAAGGCGTTACTTAATCTCGTTTTCAGGGCCTTGCACCAAGTTGTGCTTTTTGTCAGTCTAATTATTCTAGGATTGGAGAAAGCACTACTGCAAGTATTTATTATTGCCATAGATCAAGAAAATACTAATCGAAACTGAGAAACCATGGAAACTATGCAATGAATGACTTACAAAAGTGCTTTTTCTACAAATTACCTTTTTCAAAAAGTTCAAAACAAGACAGCAGCATTTTGAAAAATATTAAAAACTAGTAACGTACACTTTCAAAGGTGCAAAATTAGAAATAATCCTTTTGAAAAACATTTTAAACTAGTAAGTAACACTTTCAAAAAGGTCAAAACTACAAATTACCATTTTTTAAAACATACAAAACTACTAACTAACACTCAAAAAGTGCAAAACTAGAAAGCATCTTTTTGAGAAACATACAAAACTAGTAACCAATACTTTCAAAAAGTGCAAAATTAGAAATAATCTTTTTGAAAAACATTTAAAACTAGTAAGTAACACTTTCAAAAGGGTCAAAACTACAAATTACCATTTTTTAAAACATACAAAACTACTAACTAACACTTTCAAGAAGTGCAAAACAAGAAATGATATTTTTGAGAAACATACAAAACTAGTAACCAACACTTTTAAAAAGTGCACAACAAGAAATTATCAATCTCAAAAAGTTGTAAAATTAGAAATTAACGTTTCGAAAAGGTTCACAAATAATTTCTCGGGTAAAAAATAAGCAAGGAAATACGGTAGCTAGTAGCAAATGTTTCTGGCACTTTACTGCAGCATGTAGTGTGTATCCCAGAGTGGGAACATGGGCACTTGGAGTGCTCAAATTAAATTTACAGCCTATGCCGAGGCAGAGAGCGTTCCATCCGTAACAATTATTACAGGCAATTTAGAATGGGCTGAGGCTCAAAGGGAAAGTCCAATAGATTACAGAATTTACAGATATTTCCTCACTCTCGTCTTCCGTTCGTGTTCGGTGCGGTGGTCACAGCTTCAGAGAGACGAACACAAGGCAGTAAGAATGACGCACTTGTCATGAATAATTCTCATTTTCCACTTGAAAGCCTTCTCCAAGTGGTCATCCTGTCATATTATTTCACCCCACCATCCACCGCCAACTTCCTCTCACCATTTCCTGGCCAAATCCGACAGAAACGACAGAGGTGGTGTGACTTAAGAAGCAAAATGACGAGTGTCCAAAATGCATGTACATTCTTATTGTAGAGGAAAATTGAGAACAAAAAGAAGTGGACATGATTTATTTTTTTTTAAATTGAGAAAGTTTTAAAATATATTGTGTCGCTTCTTCATTAACTTCGTAGAAACGATAAATGTAGGTATATTTAGTTTTGTATCATTTTGAAAGTGCTAATTTCTTGTTTTGACCTTTTTGAAAAGTGCTAATTTCTTGTTTTGACCTTTTTGAAAAGTGCTACATAATTTCTTGTTTTGACCTTTTTGAAAAGTGCTAATTT
>JAQFZC010007904.1:0-10724 GCA_034695205.1 Dicyrtoma fusca | reverse complement strand
CTCTAATTGTACGCGGGGGTCCGAGGGGCTGAATGGAATAGTACGCGGGCGTTCTATTAGAGGATTTACGGTAGATAGATATCTATATATATAAAATAAATGAATCTGTACTTCCAAGTTACAAAAGAACTAATGTTTTGCTTTTGCTTTGGATTTCTCAAGCTTTTCCTTTAAAGTAGTAGTCTCAAACTTTATACGTGCTAGGCTCGGTTATTCCATGTATTTATGTAGTTTTTCGAGTTTAGCTGAGGACATTATTACCCTTTAGTGTTTAGTAGTACAGAGGCCATGAAGATCTTTTACAGAAGTTAATCCACCCAATACTTTTCCACCAACCCTGCCCTGGTCACAAGAACAAGAACAAGACGGCGAATAAATGTATACGCATAGCGCGGGTCCATCCACGATCACAAAAATGCTCCCGTTTCCTATTTTCTTTAACAGACAAAACAGAGAGAGCTTCATTTAGAAATTAAGTCATACAATGCACAGTCTTATATATAAATATAAAAGAAGTAGATACATATAGCTATATAGCAAGTGCTATAGTGTACAGATTTCGAGAACTAAAGTGACCGTATATTATTCTTCTTTTAAAAAGTTTAGCTTTAGTGTCAGTGCGTACGGCTGCTTTTCTTTGATTCCAGCAGATTCTGAAAAAGTAAATTATGAATAAACAACGTTGCGTTGGTTTCGTAGATACTTTTACTTAACCTATTAGGAACTGCCGAACCATCGAAAGAATGCTTTAGAAAAGTGTGTAATTCTATAAATTACCTTTTTCAAAACCGTCCAAACTAGTAAATGACACTTTTTCAAAACGGTCAAAACTAGTAAATAACTCTTTTTCAAAACTGTCAAAACTAGTAAATAACACTTTTCCAAAACGGTCTAATCTAGTAAATAACACTTTCAAAAGGTCAAGAAACTAGAAATTACCCTTTTCAAAATGGTCAGAACTACAAATTACCATTTTCAAAAATATTCAAAACTAAGTATATTACCGTTGCGAAAAGCGTAAAATCTGTACTAAATTTAAATTACGCATACATACCGGTTAACAGTGCATTCATTTACATACATAACATTGCATTGGAAGATATTTCGGTGTGTTTCCTGAAGAATTTATTTTCCAGCTGATCCTACAGTGAAACAATTATTGATGATTGAGGAAAGTCTCAAGCATTGATGGACATCTCACAATCAGTCTGCCTTTTCCGTCTTCAACGTGATCTTCTTTGATTGCTTTCCATTAGCATTAACCGAGAAAACCAAGGACTGACAACGGAAGAGAGAGAGAGAAGATCCATCTAGGGCCATGAAATGCCGTGGCTATGCGTCGGCAACATAAAAATTGCCCTTGCATTTTCTAATCCCCTGTGTTTGCAACTGCAGACGCAGATTGCACTTTTCCTTCCACCCAACTGCAATGATCGGATCCTAGACAGATAAATGCATCTCTATGTACACTGACTGACTAGTGAGCCCAGCTTGTATCTTAAGAGCTAAGATGTTCCTTCAACTATCTATCAAGTGGAAGCTCTATATCAAATCTGAACAGGAAACTTTTACACAAACACGGCAGTCAATGGTTCAATCTAAAAAGCAATACGAAACAAGTACAAATGGTTCATGTTCATGATCACTGATACACTATTGAATCGTTCCTATACTGCCCCTCGTACGGAAATCTCCACCGCAATTCTATGGATACGATCCTTAGCCGTATCGTGCTATGCTTATAAAGATCTGTTACGAAAGTTACTACGGAAAACCAAACTCCAACGAGATTCAAATGCGTAAAACAAAAAGAATTAAGCTGTTGTATCTGTATTTTAATTATCCACCTAAAACTTGAGAAATACAAACTAAACGGCTTGAAGTAGTTCAAATATTATTACAAATGTTTTGTTTTAACCTATTAGGAGCTGGGGAATCATGGAAAGAATGCTTTACAAAAGTGTTTAATTCTATAAATTAACTTTTTCAAAAGGGTCCAAACTAGTAAATAACGCTTTTTCAAAACTGTCAAAACTAGTAAATAACACTTTTTCAAAACTGTCAAAACTAGTAAATAACACTTTTTCAAAAAGCTCAAAACTAGTAAATAAGACTTTTTCAAAAGGGTCCAAACTAGTAAATAACGCTTTTTCAAAACGGTTAAAACTAGAAATTACCATTTTCAAGAGCATTAAGTATACTACCGTTTCGAAAAGTTTAAAACATGTGGGCAAAAAATACATTTTTACAAAGTATACTAAAGTTGTTTTTGTTTTGTATTTTTCGTACAATAAATTGTAGATATCATATTTTACACTGTGAAGGTCTGCCGAAAAGAAGTTCTATGGGCATATTCTATATTCGTCCAAGAAGTTGAGAGCAGTTTAGTGATAGTGATTGACTGACTCTGATGTATGTAGTGAGTTTGAGAAACGTGAAAGGTAGACGTTTGAGTTGCTCTTGCAGTCCTTGATAAAGATAAAATGACTGAGCTTGGGAAGAAATAAGGGAAAAGGCGAAGAGCTTCGACTCCAGCCAGTGTTCCAGCTCATGGAAGGCATGGAATGAATCTGTAAAGGAAAAGGAAAGGATGATGATCATATTGAGAGTATATATCTGTGATAAAAACCTATTATAATATCGTATCGTATCTTATGGTATTGCATCGTAACGCGCCGAACGAACAACTCGGTTGGTCTTCTTCCACTTCTTCTACTTGTTCTTCTTCGCTCTTTCGTCTAACTCTCCTCTCGTCCGTCCTGTCTGTCTGTTCCTTGGTCTCGAGTTGGACTGCCAGCCTGCCGTTGCCGGTGTATAATATCTTCTCTTAAAGAACTCTCCTCGTCTTCGTTCTTGGGTTCTTTTTCTGTGGATGTGACTTTTTGTTTGAAGTAGAAGTAGAGAAGTAAGAACCTCCTGCTTCTGTCTCTAGACTCCCAGTCCCTATACTCTCCTAGGAGCTCCTATAGAGGAAGAAACAGAGAGAAAAAGTAGCAGAAGAAAACAAAACACACACTGAGTGAGTCACACATCAATTTCACAACAGAACACATCCAACTACTTCACCCAGCTACCTCCTTACTACATAATCCCCACTACGGCCCCATCGCGGCATCATAATCATCATCAACAGCAGAATCAAAGTACATGTGAGAACATACCTAAATTCTGATACAGGATCACCAGTCCCAGTCCCAGCACCAGTATACAGTACTATACAAACACACACCAACACACATCATTTCAGTAGGTACTTACTTACTCCCCATAACTTTGAAGAATCGAGTAACCACTACCAAGTACGGAAGCCTGGAGCGAAAACTTCCTCCTTTTTATTCAATCAAATCTTTGAAACCATAAGAAAGAAAGAAAGAGAGAGAGAGACAAGAACCACATCGTGTAATCGTATCGTCCGTCAACCATCCAAATATTTCTTACACAATCTCATCTCCTGATCCACATCCTAAATCTTTTTGTGGTGCTTTTTTGAATTTGATTTGATTTGATCTGATTGTGCTCTTGATTTTGATTGTATTGTTTATGATTAACATCATCGTGCTCTTGAGTCCTCATCTTGCTCTCCTGCCAATAACACTTAACTTCTACTTGAACCATAAGTGTGTATCAGAACAGGGATCCAGCATCCAGCTCTCCGTTCCCATAGCCGCATAGCCAGCACTCCTTCGTCCTTCGCTCACATTTTCCGAAACGTTTAAACGGTTGCCAGTGACGCGAAAGCTAAAGAACTACCTGTGTGTGTGCGAATAGAAGATCAACAAATTAATTCAAGTTATTAATAATTAGATCTAATTACAACAAAATAATTACCATTATCACTGCACTACTGGAGCACTAATGAAGCAACCGATTCAAAGTTGTGTGCTATAATTATTCCAGTTTTCTCCATCGAACAATAAAGCCGGGGATCCTTCAGCATTAGTATTATTGGATCCCACGTTGCGTTGCTCCAAGTTGTTCCAAGTTGGTCCTCTGATCTGGAGTGACTTAAACTGTAAAGAAAACAAAGCGATTAAGATCGATTTTCTTAGCGATATCCTCAAGAAGTTCTGAACGAGATAAAAAGATAAGAGATCAAGTTAACTGTGTACATCAACATTAGGACCCATCAAAGAGACATAAATGCCACAACTTGGACAAGTTGACATTTTTTGTCCCGTCTCAAGAATAATAAGACTAGAACAACCAACCAAACCAACCAACCAACCAACAACCTCTCAAGAAGCTTATAGCCATATAATCTATACCTATACAACTACAGAGGCAAACTAAGCCAAGCCAAACGAAACCACATTGAACATTAAATTACTTACGTAGGTACAGTATAGCTGAAGTAGGTACACTACTCTTTTTCTCTTGGCAAGTGGATCTGTACTGCGTAACCTTCCCAAACTCAAAACCAAGTGCAAGTGAATAAATTTTACTTTTACCTCCTTCAAAACTTGAACTCGAGAACTGACTGCATCGTCAATCGCCGACAGTACCGATAGAAGGAAGCAAATACCTAGGTAGGTACATACATAAAAAAAGGAACATCAACTCAAGATTTTATTGTTACCCGGTCTGTAAAATAAAGTCAAACCGGGAACGGTTCTATTACGGCTCCCGAGGAAACGGAAGCGAGCGCTGAAGGAATGAGAATAGAGTATCAGTACGGCACATTTACTTACCATACACCAAACATAATACCATTAACTACTCCAAACTGCTATCACTATGCCCGGATTTTAAATCTGTAGATCCCGCATCCCAATATAAGACTTCGATACACCAACCAACAACCAACAAGACAGACATACAAGTTGTTATTTTGGAACCAACTAATTTTATCTTCCGTCGAATCCGTCCCAACCGAACCAACCAACGAACAACCATCCAACGAGAACGAGAACGACACTTTTTTTATTCCACTTACTTCAAAATCCGAATCCGAAATCGTATTTAATCGTATCATACACTGAACATTGAGAACTAGGTTGTAGGTACTTTCCAAACACAACGAGAATTCATTCGACTATGTATGTTACAGCCAACACGAACCATCAATTGCAATTTCGTCAAAATATTCACTTTTATTACTTGAAATCCAATTCCATCCAATTTATTTCCAGTTTAACATTAGTCCAAGTCCAATTCTTGTAGACTCTGTCTGTGGTCTAGAGTAGGTCACATGTACTTCTATTTTTGATTTCGGATTTCAGTCTACGAACCACAAACTAGCGAACTAATGCGAAACTTCGGTCAAATCTACAGATAGAAGAAACATTCAACATTAAACTGACAATTAAAATATTTGTGCAAGTTTGGAAATTAACTTCTGTGGTGCTAACAGCTAAAGTGCAAATATCTAAAAACACAAAAAACAAACCTGCAACCTGTCACCTGCTGACTGCATTTGCCGGTTTCTGCAAAGTCAAAAGTACATTCGGAAGCAATAACAAACCAAAATATTCCTTAAAATCAAAAAAACAATACGGAATTAGCGTTAAAATAACAATTGATCATCAACATCACTAAAAAATGTTAAATTGATACCTAAATAGACAACAATTACAACCGAAAAAAAGCAAACTTTTTTCTTAAAACACCCCAACTTACAACTACGAAGTTGCATCTTCAATTCTTCGACTCACTGATTATTCTGTCTAGAAACTTACCTACGTAATGTCTGGTTGAAGAAGTATTAGTTGTTAGTTAGTACAATTTGCTGTCAATTGTATTTGTTTTGTTTGTGTCCGTCGGCTAAACTTGACTTGAGTCAGTTGGTCATCATAATCATATTCCATTAGTCAGTGTGGTACTTTGCTGTGTTCCCCCCATTAGGTCCACTCCTGATTGTTAAATTAGTGAATATTGATAGAGAACAAGAATATTCTTTTAATCAAAAGTACGATTTACATAAATCAAAAGAAGCCGCTCGTATTTAATGAAATTAAGTTCCGATTCACAACTTCACAATCCCGTCTCTGAAAAAACAGGAGAAACGCCAAGTCAAAACCAGTTTCTAAAAATCTAAAGCTAATCGGTAGTTACGTACCCACGTATTTAATCGTAATTGCCATTGCATTTAAACTAAAGCCTTTTTTTCTTCAAGTTTCAACCAAATCCATTCCACCTTTGTTGTGTTTTAAGCCACGGATTTGACTGACGGCCTCCACACGGCAATTCCTTCCACACGTTTCTGTCCGTCTGACAGACAACAGTGAGCGAGCAGTGACTGCCTGTACTTTGGATTATTTTTTGTAAGAAATAAAGCGCCAAACCGAAGCCGAAAACACCGGTACCAGTCACCAGTAACCCGGTTTCGGATTTTTGAGAGCATCCATTCCGCACCGAAAGAAAGCACCCGGCAGCTTCATTTCCCGTCATTGTTAGTTGACAGTGATTTACTTTCTAAAATCTCGTTTGTAACAATGCAGTGCAGCAGAAGTGCTATTTGCTTCTTCGAAACTTGTTTTAACGATAAATAAATAGTTCTTCGAACAGTTGACAGTTGCTGATTATCATCAAAACCATCAAAAAATTTAACTAAACCTACGAACATTCAACATTTGTAAGTAATTCGTTCATTGTTGATCGTCATCAAAGCCCTCACGACCCCAATGACCCAGAGTACAAAAGAAGCCTTAGTATTTCCGGTGGACTGTTGAGTTGACTGTTGTGTACTGACTGGATTGTTAAAGGATTATAAAATAATATTTTAATTGTTGTTTAGATACTTGTACTGTCAACGTCATCGTCATTGTTAAAAACTTACCCGCTACGAACAACCAACAACGAACAACGAAGAACGAATCGAAATCTTAGAATTTAGAAATTTTTGAAGAAATTAAATAAAACCCGAAGAATGTATCCATGGATTCGAGATGCAGCCGCCGCGGCGGCGGCGGCCGCCGTCGGCTTCGCCGGCTCTCACCATCATCATCATCACCATCATCATGCCCAATTGGCGAATCATGGAGGTCACAATAATTCCGTCTTGAATGGGGGCGGACTGGGGATTAAAGGGGAAAATGGATTTGCGGCCCCGGGTAATTCCGTCAATGATTGTATGCTCGCTCTGGACTATGCACATAATAAGGTCAGCCAACAAATACGATTATTATAAATTATAATGCATTTTTATTTTTAGATTCAGATAACTTCATAATCACAATACATAATACATAAACTTGTAGGTCATCTTTATTTTTCTTTCATGTGTTCGTTCATTTATATTGTATATAGGATCGGTATGTTTTTCCTCTTCGTATCTTTCGATCATCTCGGATTCCTTTCAATATGAAAATAGTATCAAGGGACAAAAAGCAAATAATAACGTCAGACGTGTGTTACAAGTTCTGTTACAAGTTGTTCCAACAAGTTACGAACAACCACGTGTTCGAAAGTTGGCAATACACCTTGAGTTTTTATTTACTATTGTCGTGGTCGTGGACTCAAGTGTTTATGTATAGAGATAGAGACGAAGATACATTCTGACTTCTTTTGAAAGAAGGTGTGTGCGTGAGTCACGCATAGCTTCTAAATAATACGGAGCTAGGTACCTATTTGTTAGGGTTTATGTTTATATTTTTGTTATTTTGTTTGTTATATACCTATATTTGTATTGCGAAATCCGATCTTAATCCGGATATGAAACAGATTCTTTTGATTCTTGATCTTCCTCGGCGTTGACAATGAAATGAACGATAAAAGCTCAATGAAAACATCCTTCGTAAAAGTTAATGAAGCGAGGACGGGAAGGAAAAAGAAATATTAGGTTCCTTTTACTATCAGCAGATAAAGTAGGCTGTAGCTGTATTGCCTTTTATTATGATTTGACACACAAATAGTCACATTTCCCCAATTCGACCGAGAACCGAGACAGTCTACCGGTACCGGTATATTTCTAGCGGATTTCTTACAGAAAAAATACTTTTTAGGTAGATCGATTATTGTTGCTATCAGTCAACTTTCAGTATTGCTATATTTTTCCAATTTTTTAAGCTACAAAATCAGTTCGAAAACCTTGGTTTGATTTTTCTGTTAAAGTTACTCGTAACATGCCGTTCAGACTTCGGTCCCCCAATTTTTTAAATTCTGGCCTGGCTCAACAAGGAGGTATTTGCTCCATTTGGTGGTGCATTGCTTGACTATTACTTGTAACAGTTTTTCATTTTCTGTTGGAATCGGAATCCGAGTTGAAAGAGAAGAAAGGAACAGCCGTCCTACAACAAGTCGCAGTCACAGGGTCATAGTCATATTATAATGTGCAGTATATACACACCAACTCACGTGGTACATAACCAACAATTACAGATTATATCAATATCTATATTTCTATTTGCGTAGTTTGGGTTTGTTAGTAGTTTCTTAGTAGGTATGTTAACATTGTAGTAAAACTACTGCAGTCTGTAGTAGTAAAAAGTAAGCCTTTTGGAGAGATATCAACCGGTAGTCCATATAAAAGTTAAGCAAAAGGGATTTCCCCTTTTACTTTTACATCCGAGAGACTCAACCACTACTTACGATGTAGATATTGCATACATGTGTTGACTTCTTTATGACCCACGTGGTGAATCGTATTTCTTTCCACTTTACCCGGCAACCAGAGCTACTACAACTACCCAGGACCAGGGCCAGGGAACTCCATGTGTTTTATCAATGTGTTTTTCAACTTCACTCTCAACTTTATGTTCCTTTTCCAAATTATACTATAGTTTCTCTATTCCTGTACCTATACCTATGGACGATAGAAATATAGGTGTATGTTTTTTGATATTTATGTTCTTGAGCACTGTCATACCATAATACTGTGTACTATACCCGTATACCGTATACAAGGACCAGGTCCCTTTATATGTACATACTATTACTACTAGGTAGGATCCATCCAGATTTGACTTCATATGAATTTGGTCTAAAAACAGCATAAAAAAGCCAGAAATAATAATAATGGTTGTAAAAACTTTTTTAAAAAAACTGATTTTACTGTTTTACAAAATTACAGAAATGGCTTTAGACTGTTTTTAATCTTTTCGAAACGGTAATGTTTTCGGTTTTGAATGCTTTCTAAAATGGTAACTTCCTGTTTTAACCTTTTTGAAAACGGCAGTTTCCAGTTTTGACCTTTTTTAAAACGGTATTTTGTAGATTTGACCTTTTTAAAAACAGTAATTTCTAGTTTTGACCTTTTTTGAAATGGTAATTTCTAGTTTTGACGTTTTTGAAAGTGGTAATTTCGAAGTTTGACCTTTTTGAAAACGGCAGTTTCTAGTTTTGACGGTTTTGAAAACGGTGATTTCTAGTTTTGACCTTTTTTAAAACGATAATTCCCAGCTTTGACCTTTTCGAAAACAGTAATTTCTAGTTTTGACCGTTTTGAAAAAGTTAATTTGTAAATTTAAGTACTTTTATAAAGCATTCTATCCCTGTCCCGTTTCCTCACTTCTAAATAATTTAAACAGGGTTAAACCTGGGATTTTTTTTGTTCACATTTTTAAAAATTCATTTCATTTCTATAACATTAAACTTGAACTAGTTCCCCTACCCCCTGACTGACTTAACAAAGTTGCTATGCATTTCAACAATCTTTTATTGTACACGCATCCCATCGCATCGCATCGCAATCGCATCATCGGTGAGGGGCGACAGAGACAGAGACAGAATCCGACCCACGTTCAGACGTAGGTACATACGCATCCTGTACAAATATTATACCTTCATTTTTGACATATTAATGCTCCGTGGATTTTCTCAAGAATTCTTTCCCTCTGGTCCTTGTGTACAGTGTACAGCTGAAAGTTAAAGATATTTTAGATTTGGACGATTTCTCTCTCTCTTTATTTTCCATAAATAAATGTGTAACGCATGTTATGGCTATAGGTACATCGTACATGGATATATGGTATGACACAGTGCTCCACGCAACGCTCAACCCTTCGGTATTTTGTGTGTAAAGAATGAGAAGATCATTTTTTTGATGTGTTACGGAACTTCTATGTACAACTTAAACAATTAAGCTGAGATTATGATACGATAAAGATAAAGCGTATCAGCACTAGTTAGATTACATTGTACGGATCTGTTTCCTATTTCTGTATCGAATTACAGGAATGATATCATCATAAAGTAGCCGTTGTTTCTTGCGGATGCAATGTAATGCAATTCTATTATTATTGTATTTTGTATTATTATATTTACTTTTCAGCAGCAGCTATAATACCAAGGTTGGCTACTTACTATAACACACCGCCTATGCCGCCCATTCGTTTTTTTTTCATTAGGAAATGACATATCTTACATGTATTTCTGAATTTCTGTTCTGTGTGTACATAAAACTGTACCTAACAAATAAAAACAGTTTTAAAAAAATCAACACATTCTACTTCTTGTGTAGATTGATTGGATGGCTTACATTACTGGGACGTAATCATTGCATTGGTGCAATCATTTCCTTTATTGATTTTGCGTTCAAAAGATAGTAGCCAGTGTCAATAATTCAGTACCTACAGCTATGAAAAAAGTAACTAGGTAAATTACGCAAAGAATCTTAACCTATTCGGAACCGGGGAAATATAGAAAGTACATATGCGTTGCAAAAGTGTTCAATTCTATAAATTAACTTTTTCAAAACAGTCAAAACTAGTATATAACACTTTTTCAAAACGGTCAAAACTAGTAAATAACACTTTTTCAAAACAGTCAAAACTAGTAAATAACACTTT
>JAQFZC010007903.1:0-10724 GCA_034695205.1 Dicyrtoma fusca | reverse complement strand
GGTCCACAAGCAACCACACTTGTGGACCAGTCCACAGGCGCCAGGGACTGAAACGCTTGTGGGCTACCACATATATAGACTGAATGCACCTCTAATACATGAGTCCCTCAATTAAGCTCGTACAATAACGCATGCAATGCATCGCTTCTTGATTAAGTACTGGACAGAAACTTTCACTCATATATGGAGTATGTTGATGTGAAATGACAGCAATGATGCATAAGACTATTAAGTATGTATCTACTGTATCCATATTTGAAAGCATTACAACTGTTAATAACTTAAAGCTCACTTCTAATCACTGATATATGTGAGTACCAGTACTTAATTCCCGAAGCTTCATTTCAAAATTAATGATTATATACATGTGGTAATTTGAGGTAAGTTTCAGAAACCAATGTTTAAAGAACTAGCTTATACATATTCTCGAGTATTTCTCTACTGACGATCAGCAAACGATTGAAAGGATACATAGACATACATTACATTTATACATGCTACTGTATCTGTAGTACACGGTTTCTTATTTTAAAGGAGTAAAGTATGCATCAGATAGAGTTAAAATATCGAAGCTACTCTGGCTTCTCTATCACTACTGACATAGTAGAGAAAAATACACTACACATTTCTCCCGCTCGGTATGCTAACAGGATGATACTCTCGAGGGATGGGAGAAGCTGAGGCGAGAAATACCGCACTGGAAAATAAAGTAGAGTGAAAGAAGTGAGAATGATGAAGATAGAATGCGGCCATGCCTCAGACTGTGTATACCCGGTGCCAGAAAGCACCAGTACCACTACTGAGACTACATTCACAAAGTTATAGATACACGCACAGACTCAAAGAAATGCGAACCGGACAAAAACGTATGGCCGAAACAGTATGGGACAAAATAAAGTAAGGATAAAGCAGTATGGCTGAAAGAGTGCGGGACTAAATATTGCCTGGACAAAGCAGTGTACGAACAGATAGTGTGGACGACAAGTTTCACAGTTAATTGCATTAAAGAAATGAATGTTTGAACTTTGTAAACAAACTCAAAATGAAAAATCAAAACCAACCATATTATGATTTCATTCGTATAACCACATCACTCAGCACTTAACCAGTAGTAAATGGAGTTTAAAAATTAAATTATCTGCTCATTAGCTGCTATTACTGATCTTTAGAGATTCAAGTTGCCCTTAAAAAAAGATTGTTAAGGCACAGACAGATAGATAAATATAATAATAATATTTAGTCTTGCATAATCATAATACAGTAAAAACGTGAAATGATTCTCGAAGTCACTTTCCAAAATCTAAATACATGATTGTGTGCGAGGGAGTCAAGGGTACAAACAAGGACGTGGAATATTATATCAACCAGGCGTCGAATGCATTTAGTCTGTTTAATATAACGGTCTTACTTCTTAGCCTTAGTAACGAGGCCTGCCACAATGTGGTCACATTTTAAAGCAGTTAGTTGCTGCTGCGCTTGCTAAACGATGCTTCAAAATGACATAACATTAAGTAAAGAAATTATGTAAAACTATGGAAGAACTTTATTTACTAAGCTTAAGCTAAGTCATGTGGGTATGTGAAGGAAATCATAAAATAATTCGTTTCGATTTTGAGTGTGTTTACAAAATTCACTCATTTTTCAAATTAAGGAGCTGTGAAACTTATCGTCGTCAAAATTTGTGCCTACGCTATTTTGTCCCCTCAATGATTATCTCTGCCCTATTTTGCCCTACACTAGTTTTGCCTACACTGTTTCATCCCCTCGCTGTTTTGTCCTTCTGTGTTTCGGCCACACGGTTAGCTGCAACCCCAGAAACACTGTAGGTGTAGGTATGTAAGTATTGAGAAGATATGTATATTTACACTAGGGCCTCGTATACCAGCACCACGTCCCAGACGCCAGACAGGACGAAGAGCATGAACAGAAAAGGAGATATTCTCATAGAATTCCTAACAGGGACGTAGAGTCTCTCTCTCTCTCTCTCTCTCTCTCTCTCTCTAACCCTAACTCTTGCAATGGAGAACATACCTTCCGGATGGAGGTACCTACTGACGGAGGAATTGTAAGAGTTGTAAAATATTTGAAACCCCCGAGTTGAATATAGATCCATGTATAAATGTTCATTGCTCTTGAATTGTAGTATCTTCTTATATGTATAGCACATGTGGTGCTGGGTACTTTCACTTCAGTCAAAGTCACTCCGTTAGTCAGTCACTCCGTCGCTTCTACTTACATGGGTCATATCATTGCGCTCATCGCTTTCATAGCTCCAATATATTCTACTACTGAGTGAGCTATGTAGTCTAATTCACGCAGTGTACATCCATAGATACATACATATACGGATAGCAGAATCAAAGCAATGAATAACAACAACCACGGAGACCGGCAGTGGCTATGTCTCGCCTCGCGTGGACGAAAAGTCTCTAAATTCCCAAGTGACGGAAATTGCGGTTTGAATCATCTGCAATCTACAAGCTCTTTGAGTTTCATTCAAATCGTCAATGGAGATTACGTACAAACACATATAGGGAAAGTCACAAGGCTTATTTCATATTCTTCTGGTTTTGAAATCCTGTGGTGATTCCACTTCCATTTTTCAAATAGTTTATGTATGGCCAGTTACGATTATATAATGTTTTTTTCAGTACAGAATGCATAAAAAGTAAAAAGCGAGGAACCACATTTCCAATCTCGACACTTGTAATTCATCCACGTCAAAACAATGATGTTGTTCTGCTGGGGTTACTATACACTAACAAGTCCAGCGTGTGCATTGCCATAAGGACTATAGTATAACGAATTAAATTATCTGACGACCAGCAGATTAAATTAATTGAATAATATCTCAATGCATGAAATTGATGGCGGAACGTAACGCTACATATAAGTGTAGAAACTATTTAGTAGGAGTAGGATTAGGCCTTGTCTCTCAATTATTTGACTGTGGTAGGTTTGTCATGTCATCGTGGCACTAATAGCGACCAACTAATTACCAGTTGATTTTGATTCTCCCGCAGAAACGTTTGTGTCTACATTATCCAACTGATCTTCACTTCTTGTATGTCTGTAGAATAGGTACCAGAATCAGTGTACTACATCTACGATCTAATCGTAAGAAATTGAAAGAATTGGGAAAATAAAGGAAAGCTGCTCAATTGAATTTTGGACCTACATACATGTGGTAGCCTACAATCGTTTCATAGTCCCTGACGCCTGTGGACTGGTCCACAAGCGTGGATGCTTATGGATCAGTCCACAAGGGTCACCACTTTCAGTCCACAAGCACACGCACACTCCACTATTTGTTCGTAGTATTCAAGGTTTCGAAGATATAGTCTTTCGAAGATATTGTCTTTCGAAGATATAGTTTTCGAAAATAAAGTTTTCGAAGTTGTTACCGCTTACCGTTGTGTTCAACTTCAATTTTTAAAAAGCTGTTTTAATTGATCCAGTGTGTTCAAAATGCTAAAATTACCATTAAAATCGAAAAAGACACGTTGCTATTCCCTGCAATTTGTTAAAATACTTTATTAAGAGCATTTTAACCCGTTAATTTACCTTCCTTTCTGTGTTACTGCCCACACGTATTATTTTTTCGAAAATGATTTTAAACTTGGTGCAACATTGTGTTACAATAAATTCCTTTTTATTTACAGAATTATTTCAGTTAACTTGATTTTTTCTTGTAGAAAATCAAATTTTTTATCTAGTATAATGCAAAACTTAATAACATTTGATCTTGCTTTAAAAGACGCATTCCGGAAATGTTAGGCTCCAAGCGGAGTTTTGTAGTTTTGTTGAGGTTTTGACGGATACGAATACATATGTATGTATGTCAGATTAGGATTGCTTCCCGCCAACGTACTGACGTCTGAATCTAGTCAAGCAAAACTTTTTGTAGGACACTTTTTAATGTAGTATTCGTTTTACGGTGCTAAGCTTTTAGTTGTTAATAGCATCAGCAGCATAATTTTTAGAGGTTGCTTTTACCCACTTGTGTTTTTTACCCCTACTTCCCATATCCTTGCATTAGTATAGGAGTCTTTTGTATCAGTCTGGTTACATTAAGTGCGTTGTATCTACTTCGTTCTATGTATAGAAAGGCGTATAAAAAGTTTATTTTAAGACATTTCGTGCATAAAAGAATAAAACAATTCCGAAATGTACCGAGCATCGAGACTATACTGGTAAGGAAAGGAGTACGAAAACTTACTGTAGTTTCATGTGACGTTTACAGTTTGTCCCAAAGAGACTAATAAAAACATATTACGAACGATTTCAACCCTTTTTCATGTTCTAACTTGATGCATTCTTTATTTTATATATCGTGTTCTTTTTTTTTGTACCTTTTCGTTTTTCTGAGGCTCACTCTTACACGCTTTGTAGTAGCGGTTCCGGTACGTATTTTATTACACTAAAGTGCATTAATGCCGTGCAAGACTACATTATATAGATTCATCCATTCGACTAGTCGACCAAGGCCCTTCGTCTTTTCTTTAACTACTTGTAACTGTGGAATCCACATAAATTCTAGTCTACTGTACTCTCACTTTTATATGGAAACTCTGAAACTTTATTACTAGCATAAACAATGCAGACTACTAACCAAGACTATTTCCAAAGAGCATGAAACCAATGGAATATGATGTTAAATATGCACAAATACAAGGCAGCAAAGGCGTGACGGTAGCAGTCCAATTTTTTCTAATCGAATTATTGCGTACAAATATAATATAATTACGTTTTTATGTTTACGAGTTAAATGGCTGTAGAAAATATTTGGTAAGTAATAATTTCTATAAAAGTATCGATCGAAGTACTGCACAGTGCAGCCTATGGCTTGATTTGTCTGTCGAAAGGCCACTCTAGTAAACCACTGCTCTAGTTTTAAAACTTAGTAAATAAATTGATTGAAAATAGCGATACATCAAAAATAAAACAAAATTGAGGGCATGCCTCTTGATTTGACGACTTTACAGATTGATAGTAATGTACCTCCCAGGAACGGAGTGAGCATTCAACAGCAGCATTATTCGTAAACGGCCATGAGCGCCCACGCATATACATGGCGTAGTTTGAACAACATTAATCATACGGGTACAAACTTAATTGAGTACAAAAAGACGCTGAAGTTGACAGAGTAACCACTACTCAAAGCATAATAAATACTTGCAAAATATACGCTATGACCTAGGACGGAAATCCTCGTTGCTGGGCGAAACATTCCAAACAATTTGGTAGCATGGCGGCGGTCCTTCGGCACAAAGCTCAGCTTTGCGCCTACACTTGAAGAGTTCGTTGGCAAAACCAGTTAAGTCCACGTTTTTCAAAAATGAGTTTTTTAGCCAATCGTATAGCTTAGCACTAGAGACTACTTTACATGAAATTTTGGAGGTCAAAGGTCACCGGAACTATTTTTAAAAAATCATTGAACATTTGGTTTTTTGGCAAAAACAGTTAAGTCCAGCAACCGTTTTTTGGCAAAACCAGTTAAGTCCACTATGTTCTATTTAATAGCATTAAATGGACTTACAACGATTTTTTAAAAATAGTTCCGGTGACCCTAGACATCCAAATTTTCACCCAAACTATGCTTTAGTGCTATTCTTTCTGATACGCTTAAAATCTAATTTTTGAAAAAAATTACCATTTTTGAAACAATGGAAGTTAATGGACTTTTTTGGCAAAACGAATTAAGTCCAATATTTATAATTTTTAAATATTTTTTTTAAAAATCACACAAGACGGGTAGATTTGAATAATTTTCACCCGGTATACTACTAAGGCGTACTAACAATGTGGGCAACTTCATTTTGCAAAAAGTTTACTTTATAACTCTTATTTAGAAAATCGTTGTTTTTAACAAGTTATCGCAGATGGACTTAACTGGTTTTGCCAAAAAACTCTTCACTTGTTAATTGTTATTTCCTCGAAGTAGCATGGAAGACTTTTCATACAGTATGAAGGCAAGTGGAGCGAGTTACCTAAAATATTGGACTTACATATAATAACCTATAAAATACACTCCCTCGATAGGTTTTAGTCATGCATTTTGAAAATTAAATATCACAGTAAAATAACCGTAACTGGAACATACCTCAAGGATAAATACAATGAATACAGAATTCCATAGTCGTATAACCGACGCAACGTAAATCCTATTTTGGGTCCGACGTAGACCACAATACTAACCAATCATTTCCTTTCGTTTCTAACTGCTAAGCCAATAAGTAAAACATTACTTTTAATTCTGTAATTTTCATGAAAAATAAAACTGCTACATATAAACAACAGTGTTCATCTTGCAGAACTTCAAAGCTGAAACCATGATAACTTCTTGTACTGATAATTGCAAGGACAGAATAATACATCCAATTTGCAAGTTTATCGTACCTTCCAAGTTTGATATTTACAATTTTATGATTCTTTATCAAACACTACAGTTGCCCATCGTTAGTTAGTTCCTTAAACATGGGAGAAAAAGGAGACAAAGAATGTCAATATTTTCCTTCGCTTCTTTTCTGTGCAATTTGCGTGTCCACTTGCATCATCAAATTTATTGATAGGGATAGAGTGCGAAGTTTGGGAAAAGGGAAAACTGATGTTACCGCCTACCCTCAACACTACCAGTTATCACAAAACCTCTATTCTGTATCCTTTCATTTATGATATACTTACTAGCAGAGGCATACAGCACTGTGAGTTGTTTTCCTCCTTTTTCAGTGGCAAACTTTCACAATGGCTCAACATGCAATTTGAGCGAATAAACTTTTAGCTCATCATCGTCCATCCCTTATCTCCCAAAGTACACAGTCAAGACATCTTCAATACACTTTACTACACAAAAGCACAAATACTACGCAAGCCAAACAGCCATCACATAAAAAGCAGGAGAAATACTGATATGACACTCTGTCCCATCCTTTAGAATGCAGGGGACTCCATTTAAGTTGTCACAAGTAGAAGTAGGAGAAAGCTGTTGAATTTTTGTACAACCAACATTGTTTGTCTTCCAAAACAATATGCAAATATAGTACTGCATCACAAAATCGAGCATGTACATCGTGAAAGGAAATATAATAAGAGTAATGATAATATTAATAGAGCACAGTAGCCGACTAGCAGGTAGCAGGGACGTCCCGATTAGTGCAAGGAGTGAATGTAAACGAAATATTTACTCTTACGTGTACGGAGTGGGGAAAGGAAGAGTTGGGGGAACTACTCATAGAAATCCTCATTCTCGATTTCTCATGCATGAAGTCGTTCCGTTTCCGATTCTGACTCGCCCTCTCTTCTATCATGTCGGCGGTTCAATGCAACGCAACGGTAACAGTCAAGGAGGGTAAACTCAACGTGTGTGCAAATGTGTGGAGGCACGTGTGTAGCCGTTGCCGAATATATGTGTGTACTATAATATAAGAGGCCGGGCAAGGAGAGAATGCCAATAGAATGAAATGTATGGTTCAAGTTCCCGCAGTAGACATCCAAGAAAGGAAAAGGAGATCGTCCTTCTCTCTCCCGTCATGCATACGGACCGAGCAGACCGACGGAACAGGTATATGTACATATGTACCTTCAGGACGGCTTCAGCTCTGTAACAGAAATTTCCTGAGCCTCCTACAGTAGGACCCTTACGAAGGCAGAGAGCGTGTCTGATTCTACTGGAGTCTTAAGTTTAGTCCATATATTTTCATCTAGCATGCTAGCATGAATCCTATTCCTCCAGCACACGAGTGCTCTGCTGTATATGCACACACGAAGTGTAGAACCAGCACCCGAATCAGTCAAAAGCTTATCCATTGTAAACCGTCCCAAGTTACAACAATAAGAAAGATTCGCCACTACCAACTACTGCTGCCGAACACCCAGTCATAGCGCCAGTCTGTATCAGTAGCGGTTCTAGAAAGAATAAGAATGAAGGCAAAGCAGAAAGAAGCTTTTATAATCCGTATTTCACAGGGGTACTTTCAAAACGTCTATGTGAGAGAAAATGTATCTGTTCAAAACGGTCATTTCAAGGAAATTGAAGATTTAGAAAACAAATTAATTATCCGTTCAGAAAGAGCTTTTTCAAAGAAAATGGCTTAAAAAAATCTCCAATTTCAATAATAGGACATTAATTTAAATTTACGATTTTAAAAATTCCTAAAGATTGTGTAGTTCAAAAAATATATTTTGTCCTAATAATTTAAATAGGGGATTTTTGTCTTCGGCCGCGGAGTACTCTGCCTACACCTTGAGCCGCTGCTAAAGTGTATGTATACAGCGCGAGTGTGTATGCTTGTGTCGGCGACACATGCATAGGGAAAGCCAACTTGAGGTTCATACGTTTGGACTACAGATAATCCAAGCTAGACTTCCTGAGTTACGGAGTTTTGAACAGATTCCTAAAGGAGTGTTCGTCAGCCGAGCCAAATAGCCACTGCACAAAATGTAACTGAATGCTTTTCAAGTGATATTGGGATGTGTGAGTCTTATTTGTATACTGGAAGTGCTATTGCCACTATCTGCATCTGCCTAGTGGAAGTCCATATTCTGTTCCTGCCGGGAGTTCTTTACCGTACCTTACCATAACATAAAGTGCCAGCCCAGAGCTTGAGAAAAGCGAAAGCAGAGAAAACTATTTCTGTTTACATTGCTTAAAATCAAAATGATGTTCAAATGTCTACCAAGTGAATTTAATTCAATATTCCACTCCCATCCAGTCAGTTCGATTACTATCAGGAGGTAGTAGTTTTCATCCACGTTAAAGTCCACTGTATGGACATAGCTGAGCATTTGGAAATACGAGCAGTATTTCACTTGCGTACAGAGCAGTATTGCGGTTCCAATATTTTTAGATTCTCATTCTTTACTATCTGACATCATACATTATCTGTATCTGTAAAATGATTGCAATGAAATTTATGGTCGTAGTTTAAAGTCGTATTTAACAGATAGAATTATGTATGTACTGTGCTATGACAAATATGTTTTTAGCCCCTTCGTTAACTTTAGTTGAGAAAATATTCCAAACTCCAAAGCTAGTGATCGCGTTTTCGCTATGAGTGTTTCTAATTCGTTTATTCATCTCGAATAATAAAAATTAAAAACTTCTACAGTCTCTAGCTTCCATTCAGTTTAAATTCCAAGTAACCTTCTCATGCGGTCTCCGCAACATTGATACTATTGCCTACTCATAATTTACTATTCACCTTATGGTCTGATATCCTTTGCATGAATCTACTTAAATACTTTGAATCATTAGTTTAAGTTGCTGTAATATGAATACAACTATTAACATTACGTAGGTAGACATTTGAAAGGGGGATATTACGAGTAGAACTATTCGAGGCATAACTCATTGTGGGTACGAAGACACGCACATAGGTGGCTAGAAATCTACCTATTACCAATCTAGATACCATTTGAGAATTGGCGCGTAGAGTCTAACCGTAAATATCATTAATGGAGCGAGAGGATTAGAAACCGCATTCCTGATAATATAATGCGAATTTGTGGCTTACGTTTTGATTTAATTACTTGGCCTTAGTCGGATGTGAGTCTAATAAAATAAAATTAATTGACGTTTTACTTCCATGATTAGCTAGTTCAAAATTTGCTTTGTGCTCCCACTGCATGGCAGCCTTTCTTATGGGTCCGAATGATAAACTTTGGTGTATCACACTGGTACTAATACCGGTCAATGTATTAAGAGTATAAGTTTTCCATAAACAATTACCTACTTGGAATATCTTGACTCACCGTGCGTCTATGTGAATCACCATCTCATGATATGTGAATATTTACATCGTAAAAAAGTATATATACATTTGATTTTTCAATAAAAATACATCAAATCTTTCACTGCTTACAGCTGTTTTACACCTACCTACCTACCTCCCTGAAAAGATAGGCATCTGGTTCATAATTACGGGTTCGATAAACCCATAAAGATGTTCCGGTTAAAAATCATTAATTTGCTATTGAAGTATAGATTTGGAGGAAAGCGGGCAAAATTACATGATTGTGCTATTTTGTATAATTCGTTAAAACCTTACGATTGTTCATAGGGCTTCTTACAGAAGTCTACAGATATATTCGTAAAGGATGAAAAATATGAAAAGTCGGGAATTGCAGTGAAAATCCTTTTCAACTTTCTCCATGCCTGTAGCACAAATTTCTTTCCAACTAGAGGAACTCCGCTCGTACTTTCGTACATAACTAATGCAATAAAGCCAACCATGGAGTTTAAGTTGAGGAAAGTTGAAACTTGAGAAAGGCCATTTACTTTTGAGCCACATCTTATAAACCAAGTATATATGTATAATGGTACAAGGAGCGTGTAATTCTTGTCCAGTATTTTGTGAAATGATGTTAGATTTCTCTTGGAACCTATTATGGTGGAGAAAGAGAGCATTATGGGATTGCTTGACTTGGCATTACTATTAGAGATATGCAGGACTTCTCACAAGTGTTGTGTGTAGAAACTATGAGCGGGAAGCAGGCGGGAAATAAAGTAATAGCCCTGATGGTGGCTGCAACAGACTTCAGTAAATTACAGTCGAAAACAGAAGGTGTGTGTATTTTACACTCCAGACCACAGAACAAAACACGAGCAGCCGGAGCAGCAGTAGCAGTTTCAAGAGTTCGCATTTGTAGGCTATCGGGGAATTTTTGAGTCACGTTTCTATCCATCCCCCCTTACGGGGGCTATACGGGCTCTATCTGGGCTCTAT
>JAQFZC010007902.1:0-10724 GCA_034695205.1 Dicyrtoma fusca | reverse complement strand
TGTGTATCGGATGGCGGTCAAGGAAGATCTAGTGAGATGTGTATCGGATGGCGGTCAAGGAAGATCTAGTGAGATGTTTATCGGATGGCGGTCAAGGAAGATCTAGTGAGATGTGTATCGGATGGCGGTCAAGGAAGATCTAGTGAGATGTGTATCGGATGGCGGTCAAGGAAGATCTGAGGAGTTGGGGATTCGTTAGGTTTACGGTTCAGTAGGAAAGGTGCTAGTCAGGCAGCTTCAGGAATGTGGAATTTAGGATCGGGTTTTGACGGCATGGTCGATTGGAATCCTCCAACGAGGAAGGAGGAAATAGCAAGTTGAATTGTACATTTAACATTCAGTGAATTTCTATAGATAAGAATTGAAGGTACAGCCATCAGCTAACATTTGATTAGTGATGGTTAGAAATTATACAGATTTCAGAATGCATGGAATCTTAAGTACGAAGTGAACATTAAGTTGTAAATGTGAACGTGTAAATAATAATGTAATGTACATACATGTAAGTGTAAGCTTTTAAGGAATTGAAAAGTACATGGACATGAAATGTAAATGTGAATTTCTAGAGATTAGTGATAAAATCATGAAATACTTAAGAATGATGCCATCATTAATTACAAATATCGAGAGCATGGCATGAAATGACAAATATTGGAATTATATTCTAAATTATTTGTAAATATGTAAATTGTGGAAGGAAACTGCAAAGTAGACTGAACATTTTCTGAAGATATAGTTTTCGAAAATAAAGTTTTCGAAGATGCAATGTCGAAGATACTGTCTCGAAGATGCATACCCAAAACCCCACCCGGGTCCCAGTGCAGGTATTTTAGCCTTTAGCAAAAATTTAGGGGGGGTACCATATTGAAGCTGACACGATATAAACATCCAGGTAAACAGGACGGCCTTCGGTTAGCTGAAGTTTTGGAGAGGGTGGTATATTTTCGATTTTTCCAGAGGGGGTAGGCAGGTATTGCCGGGATGCGACCTTTCATGGTATGCGAAGATGTGGTTTCGAAGATATATTAGAGCCTATAATCCGCTTCTGATACTAGGTTACGACTTTCCTCATCCATAAATTGTTACAATTTTTATTCTATTCCGTTTCTTCCCCATCGGGGGCACGAGGGCACATAAAAGTATGGTCAAAGTGCATTATGAGCCCACTTCTACCAGCTGTATTTTCTACAATTACCGTAAAACTTCTAATAGAAGGCCCCGCCTTCTATTTGTAAAACTCAGTTCGACCCACGCCGTTTATTAGAGACCCGCCGTTTATTTAAAAATAGCACATGATGGATAGTTTAAACAATTATTTTGTAAAATAATTCAATAAATTTTTATTTTAATTGCAACCCAAGGTTTATTTGTGAACATTTTAATTAAATATTGAATTAGAAACAAACTTAGGTATTAATCCTCGTCTTATAACTCAATAACTCATGTTTTTTGGATCGCCAAGCTTGTATTTGGGATGCCGTGACACCGAAATTCCGTGCTGTCTGCTCAGCGGAATTTGATTCCAGATATTCTAGAGCTTCTAATTTACGTTTTATATGATAACTATTACGTTTAGACATACCTGCAGTACACCATCTTTAAAGATGGCAAAGCCAACTATGATTTATAATGTAAAATAATAAAAGTAAGTTTTTAAATGCACTCCCTCGACAGCTAATGCAAAATATTCGACGATCAGGCCTTCCATATTTCTTGCTGAATATTAAAACGTCAAGGCTATTATTGGCCGTGCATATAATACATAACGCACAGAGCGGTCGGTGGAAGGTTGCAGGGGCGTTACAGGCCTATATTGGTCGATGGTCCAAAAAAAGGACCCGCCTTATATTAGAGACCCGCCTTCTATTTGTAAAACTCAGTTCGACCCCCGCCTTCTATTAGAGACCCGCCGTCTATTGGGGGCCCGTCTTCTATTAGAAGCTTTAAGGTATGTACCGATCGACACGAAATATTTTCTGAGGGTAGGCTGTACAAAAATATTATGGCGTTTTTAAGAACTTTAAAAAAATCAAAATGGCGATGGAAAAGAAACCCAAAGTCGATAGTTTTTGACGCAATTTCCTAGTTTGCTTTAAATCAGTTTCAAAAGAAGGCACTAGGGGTAAAATACCATTTGAAAACGTTTGTTACTATAAACATATTTTGATTGAATGACTCTGTACTCGTGTAAATGGATATTTTATTGTTCTAATGGGCACCAAAATATAAGCGGTTTCTTCGGTTATACTTTACAAAATTCAAGAGTCCATATTTCAAAAACTAGAACGAATTTTTGAAATCTGATTGCCGGTTCTTTCTTTTGCGAACGCCAGTTGATGCATTAATTTTCAGCCGTATAAATACGATATACGATGTACGGTATACGATATGCCAAAAAATATGTGTGACGTGACAATCAGACCGCATTAAAAGTTTGTAAAGACACATCGAGTTAGATCTCCTTGACTGATGAAATTTCAGTCTACCCGCCAGTATCTGGCAGAGTCTCAAAGAGATCGAGACAGCAGTAGCAGCATAAAGAGTTTAGCAGTTTAGTCGTAGTTGTGATAAGACTTGGTGGTGTAAATGTTCTTTGTAAACACTATTCATGGAGTGTTTGAAAATTGTATATGTCATTTGTGATTTTATGAACCGCAAGGCTCAGGTTAGAATGCCCAGGTCAGAAGACGTTAAGATCAGGTGGCTTGAGCCCACCAGGATAAACCATTGGCAAAATTATCCGGCCTGTGCCTTCCAGCTTGAGCCTTAAAGGCGCGAACCTTGCAGCCAGAGCCTTCCGGACTGACCCTTGCGACCCCAGCTCTCCTCGGCCTCATCCGTTTAGTCTGACCCTTCGGGCTCGAGTGTTCCGACCTTCAAGTGAGAAACTATACGTTTTGGCTAGAAGGATCGAGTCAGAACTCTTAGGCTAGAAGGTGCTGGTTGAGTCTGATAGGCTCAAACTATAAGCAAGTAAGAGGCCCGTCCTACGGACGGAGTTAATACGACGAGAATAGAACTAAAGCCTTTTCTCCTTTGACTGTTCGTCAGACCTCCTAGAATGAGCTTTCTGGCCCAAACCTTCCGCCCTTTTCTTTTTGTATAGAGGATTCCCCCGAAAATTCTGGCCTGAGTATTTTGGGCCGAGCCTTCAGGGCGGAGCTTTTTGAGCTACGCCTTCTGGACCGAACCTTTTGAGTTAAACCTTCCAGGCTGAGCGTTCTGGTTGAGTCTTCTACCCTACCCCCCTGAGGTGACTCTTCATCTGGTCTAGTTCTGCTGCTCTGAGCATTCCAGCCCGAGCCTTCCGTCTTAATAGCGAGTTTGTGCTGACCCGATTGTGGAGTTTTCGGTTTAAGTTTAGGATCACAAAAGTACATCGAACTAAACAGCCGTTTTCTCCCTAAACCAAAACCTGACGATTCGGGTTAGCATAAACTGGCTAATACTTCCGGCGCGAACCGTCTGGCCCGAGCCGTCCAGACTAAGTCTTCAGCAATAAACCTTCCGACCTCAGCATTCCGGCGCGAGCCTTCCAGCCAAAACTTTTCGACCGTAACATTGAAGCAAGATCCTTCCGACCAGAAACTTCCGGCCCAAACCTTTTAGGCCAAGTATACTACGCGTAGCTTTTAAATAAGCCTTCTGGTCCGAGCCCTCGAGCAGTAGTTTTTTTGATAAATCTTCCAGTCTTATCCTTCCGGCCTGAACCTTCGGGCCTGAGGCTTCCAGCTCAAACCTTCCGGTCCGAGCTCTCCAGCCGTAGCCTTTACTGATTACCCTTCCGGCTTGAGCCTCCTTGCCCGAACATTCCGTCCTCAACCTACCAGCCCGAGACTTCCCGCCCAAACACTCCGGACCAAGCCTTCTAGCCGTACCTTCTTTCGATGAGCATTTCGGCCCAACGTTTCGTCAAAAAAACTTCGGCCCGAGAATTCCGGCCATAGCCTACCAGCTTAAACTTTGCGGAACAATCCCTCTAACCGTAGCGTTTGTAGAAGAGTATTTTGGCTTGAGCCTATCAGTTTGAAACTTCCAGCCTGAACTTACTGCCGACTGCCGGCATGAGGCTTCCAGCCTGAGCATTCCGGCCTAAGACTTGGGACTGCCAAGCCTACGCGTCCCGGCTCTCTAGTCCTAGCTTTTTTGGATGAACCTTCCAGCTCGAACATCCCGGCCTGATCCTTCCAGACCGAGCTCTCTAGCCGTAGCTTTTTTGGAAAAACCTTCTGGCGCAATCTTTCTGACTTGACCGGGCACGTTGACTGGAGCCATTTGGTTTGATTCACTCGGTGGAAGCCAAGTGCAAGAAGCCTGCTGGTCTGAAGCTTCTTACTTGAAAATTGGGCCTAATCCTGCAGCCTTATGCCTACATGTCTTCTTTGCTGATTGTTCCGGGCTGAGCATTCGGGCATAAGGGTCCCCAACCTGAGCGTCCTGGAACGCTTCATGAGGCGTACGTATTTCTGGGTGAGCCTTCTGGCCCAAACTTTCCAACCCAAACATTTTGGCCCGAAGTTTCCGCCCTTAGCCTTCCAGCCTAATGCAATCCTTTTAAACCTTCCGAACTAGGCCCTCTGGCCGTAGCTGTTTTGGATGAGCCTTCTGGCCTGACTTTAAAGCTGAATCATGTTAGCGTAAGCGCTGAATACTTTTCGCTTGTCCTGGCAACCTGCGCATTAAGCCATAAGCATTCTGGAAAGAACCATTTAGCCTAAGCCAACTGGTGTAAACATCCTGATGTAATTCTCCTAGATTGAACCTTCTCGTTCAAGATTTCCGCACATGGCCTTCTGGCCTAGTATTTGTTGTTTCGGCCTTCTAGTCTAAACCTTTAAGCGTGAGCCGCCGGACCATAGCATAGGCGTCCAAAAAATTGGCTCATTAGCCGATCTATTTAAGCCTAAGATTTCCGGCCCAAACCTTGAGGCGTGACCCTTTCGGCGTAACCTTTCCACCCCTAGCCTTCTGGCCCGAGCCTTCCTGCCTAGGCCTTCTTACCTACGCCAACCAGAATAAGCTTTCGGACCCAGGCCGGACATCATGATGCTTCGAGCCTAGGTTTTCCAGCCCGAGCCTAACATCGTAACACTATAATCCTTTCGGCGTAAACTGTCTAGCCTGAGCCTTCCAACGTGAGCCACCGGGTCTTAAGAGCCTAATTCTTTCTGCGTTATTATTCTGGACAGACTATTTCAGCCTGAGCCTTTCAGCGTGCGAATTTCATCATAATTCCACTGGCGTGAACTGTCTGGTCCGAGTCTTCCAGCCTGGGGTTTCTAGCCTGGTTATCTAGTGAGAGCTGCCGGGTCTTAGGAGCCCAAAACTATCAGCGTAAACAATCTGGCAAGATTCTTGCGGCCTGAAACTTCCAGCCTGAGCCTTTCGACCGGCTCCTTTATGTCTGAACCTTTCAGAGTGAACCGCCGGGTCTTAGGAGCGCAAGCGTTTTGGTGTAAAACCCAAGCCTGAGCCTCTCAGCCTGTACTTTTTAGTCTGAGCTTTTGGGCCTACGTTTTACAGCATAAGCATGCCATCCTGATTCCTAAGGTATAAACTGTCTGGTCCGAGCCTTCAGGTTAAACCTTAAAGCCTGGGCCTTCTAGCTGGAGCCTCCTACGATAGCCGCCGGGTCTTAGGAGCCCAAGCCCTTTGGCGTAATCCTTCCAGCCTGAGCCTACATGTGTAATCCTTCCAGCCTGAGCCTACACGTGTAATCCTTCCAGCCTGAGCCTCCACGTGTAATCCTTCCAGCCTGAGCCTACACGTGTAAGCCGTCTGGCTTAAGCCGTCCAGTCCGAGCCCTCTGGTCCAAAAGTTCTCGCCTGAACCTCTCGTTCTTAGCTTTCAGAGATGAGCCTGCTCGCCGAACTATTCTGGTCCGAACCTTGCGTCACGAATTTACCCCAACATTTTGTGGGTTGGCTTTCTATGATGAGCCTTTCAGCGTAAACCTCTAGGCCTTGTTTTTCTGGCCTAAGCCGTTCGACCTGAACCTTTCGACTTCAGCCTTCAGGGCTTACCGGAGAATTCCGGCTGGGGCTTCTGGCCTGAGTATTCTTGCCTGAGCCTTGCGGCCTGAGGGCTCTTGCCTGGGCCTACGAGTTAACGGATTCTCGCGTCACTCTTTCCGTAATAGCCTTCAAACTTCTGCACTAAACCTGGTTCAATTATCTTATTGAACTGAGAATTCCAGCAAAACCCGTTCCGTTCTGAGCCTTCTGGCCTGAGCATTCTGGTCTGAACCATCTGACTTGAACCTTCTGACCTGAACCTTCTGGCATGAGCCATCTGACTTATGCCATCTGCCTTGAGCTTTCTAGCGTAAGCCTTCCGACCTGAGTCATCTTCGTCTTCGTTGTTAGCTTTCAAAGATGACCCTGCTCACCCAACTATTCTTGCTTGAACCGTGCGTCAGAAATTGTCTGAACCTGTACATTCTAGCCTACGTTTTCTATCCAGAGCCTTGAAGCCTAATATATGGTTAGTAGCCTTCTAGGCTCAGTCTTTCAGCGTAAGCCTCACGGCCTTAGGTGTCCAAGCCTTTTAATTTAACTCTTCTAGCCTAGTTATCCCGGCCTACGCCATTCGGCCTGAGCCTTCCGACTTCAGGCTTTTATTTCCGGCCTGAGGCTTCCAGCCCGAGCTCTGTCGCCTAACCCTTCACGCCTAAGCCATCTGGCCCTAGCCTTCCGGCCCAAACTGTTTTGGTAAAGCTGAATCAGTTTAGCGTAAGCACTGTGACCTAGAATATTGTTAGCTTGTTCTTGAAACCTGCGCATTCTGATACAGGCATTCTGGCCTGAACTATTCCAGAGCCTACTGGTGTAAGCCTCCTAATGTATTTCTTCTAGACAGACTGAATCTTCTGGTTTGAACTTTCCCCACCGGGCTTCCTGGTTTGAACCTTCTAGCCTAGTATTGGTTGTGTAGGCCTTCTAGCCTTAGCCATTCAGCGTGAGCCTCTGGAGTTCAAGCCATTCGTCGTAATCATTCTGGCTAGACTCTTCCAGCCTAAGCCTTTGGGCTTGAGCCTTCGGGTCCGAGCCTTCCGGCCCTAAACCTGCTGGACCGAGATGTCTAGCCTACACTTTCCCTTCTAAACCTTCCAGCTTAGGCCATCCAGGCATTCGCCCTGACTCTTTTGGTCTGAGCCGGCCAGCCTGAGACTTCAGGTTTGATTCTTTTAGCCTGAGATTTATATTCTAAACAGTCTTGCCTGGGCCCTTCTAAATGAAGTGTCTGGAAACTGACCAAGGGCGTCCCAATCGACTGACCATTTCTTGAGTTTCTGTTTAAACCTTTTCTTGCAAAGCAAATTTTACCTCAGAATATGCGTTTTGTTGAATTTACGTCAATCTCTTTGATGTTTTTCAAAAACCAACTTCGTTACTCCACGCGTATTTTGTTTGCCCTTCAAATGGGACTACAAACGTTGAAATCAATTGAGATATAGCGGAGGAGTTCAATACGTGGCGTGAAAATCGTCAAAAACAGGATTTTAATACGTTTTTTAAAGGGCTAATCTTAATTTTTGTTTGTTTTGCAATTTCGCTTTGAATTAGACCAAAAGCGACCACTTCATTCGGTCATCAACTGGTTGGGTTCTTTGTCGGTAACTTGCCATAACACGTGACCGTCATGACACGTTAATGACACGTGACCATGTTGTCACGTGACTGACACTATAGTACGACTACAGTATTTTTTCTCGAAAATGGCTAATTGTACATTTTTTGCATCAAGGCGTTTCGTTTGAGACCAAATTTGACGCGATCGGTCGCGAAATGGTAGTGTACTGTCAACACGAGTAAAAATGAAGGCTGGCAGGGTGTTGGCTTTGCATTTTGTACCACCAGAAAGGGCCTTCTGTGTTCCCTGTATCCTTGCTAGCCCCTTTGATTCCACTGGAGGTTTAAAAATTTGAAAATCTATTTGGCGCGAAATTCTTAAGTAAGCGTTGTGAAGTGGAGCAAGGATCGCAGGGATGCGTAGGAAGCTTTTGGTGGTAATTACTCCCTGCCAGCCTTCATTTTTACTCGCGTTGACAGTAGTTCATTCCAAATGCCAGTTAGTTGCTCGCGCAGTACTGTTTTTAGCTACTGCGCTTTTTTAGTTTTACGAAAACTACAAAACTAGCTTAAATAGCACGGACAACTTTTTAGTGCGCTTCAAATGAGACTACCCCCTCTTTATTCTGTTCAAAACTGGCAGAGGAGTTCTTTACCATACCCAAAAATCGTCAAAAGTAGACCAAAATAACTTTTTTTTGCAATATTGCGCGTAATTAAACCACTTTTTAAAACACCGGCGTCAATAGCACGGACAACGTTTTAGTGCGCTTCGAATGAGACTACCCCCGCTTGATTCTGTTCAAAACTGGTGGAGGAGTTCTTTACCATACCTAAAAATTGGCAAAAATAGGCCAAAATCAGGTCTTTTTGCATTATTGCACGGCAACTAACAATTTTTTTTTAAAAAATGCTTTGGTCTACCCTCGGCCTTGAAATTGCGCTTCGAATGAGACCAAAATTGTTTTATTCAGTAAAGTACTGGCTGAGAAATTCCACTGCACTCAATCGGGTGAACAAGAATTAATAATAAGAAGATAATTCTGGTGACCTAAACTATACGCTCTAGTGCTATTCTTTCTGATAAGCTTAAAATCCAATTTTGTAAGACAATTACCATTTTTGAAAATAATGGAATTTAATGGACTTTTTTTGGCAAAACGAGTTAAGCCCAATATTTCTAATTTCTAAATATTTTTTTTTAAATCACAAGATGGGTAGATTTCAATAATTTTCACCGGATTCACTACCAAAACGTACTAACAATGCTGGCAACTTCATTTTTAAAAATGTTGACTCTATCTCTTATTTAGAAAATCGATGTTTTTAGCAAGTTATCGCACTTGGACTTAAATGGTTTTGCCAAAAAACTCTTCATTTCGTGTAGCCGTTTGACCACGAAAGTGGGGCGACTGCACAGTTCCCCTTGTCCCATTGCATTCCTTTCCCTGTTCCCCTTGGTCAATTGCCCTTGTGCCTACCGTAAAACACCGAATAATTCCCCGGGGAATTATTTACTGAGGCGACCCGTAACCCCCCGGGAATTATACGGGTCGGGGAATAATACGAGGCGGGGAATTATTGTTTTATGAAAAATGTCATTCAAAAAAGCACTGTGTTCAAAACGACTTTTGATGAATAGTTATAATTTTTTAGTCGATTGACAACGACTTTATTCCTGAGTGTACTCTAAGTGTGTACTGGTGTATAGTTGAAAATACTTCAAATAATATACCGGGGAATTATTCGGGGCGGGGAATTATTTACTGAGACAGGTCTCGACCCTCCTGGAATTATACGGGTCGGGGAATAATACAGGTCGGGGAATTATATGGTGTTTTACGGTAATTCCCCTTATTGCTATTGCCCTTATGTTACATTCCCCTTATGCACTATTGCCCTTGTGGCACATTCCCCTTATGCACTATTGACCTTGTGCCACATTCCCCTTATGCTCCTTTCCCCTCGACATAATTCCCCTTTTCACACTATTGCAATCTGAACTATTCCCCTTACAAGTTATGCCTATGTTAACGCACAGAATATTCGAGGAATTTGTTTAACCGTGCAAACAACACCTCTTATAAAATCGCTGTAATTATTTATTGTATTAAACAGCAAAGCCAAAAACGAAATTAATGTGAAAATAAAAATAAACGTGTTAAAATTATTTGCAATGAACAAATTACACAAATGCATCCATATTAAGCTAATAATAATTAAAACAAAATAACACTGCTACTGCTTCCCATTTCATAATAATCTATATTATACTTTATAAAAACAAGGGCTGCGCCCTTGTTTTTTTCTTCTTCTAACTGGCCTCTTACAGACCGTAGGCCTACCATGTACTGAGGTAATATCTAGAAAAGATAGAATTTAGTATGCATATAACACGTATTGAGTCGTAAATCCCATTTAATTGCGTGTGTGTACATACTAAAACCACTAAATCGCGATTTTGACCCCGAAGATGCCCACATACTCGTGGCTACCTTTTCGTTTTCTGGATCTACTTTTCAAGGGCTTTCTAATGGTGTATTACATGTGCGTGTAACTCCATTTTTAATTTTTTCCCTTAATTATGTAAGAGTGTAGAAATAAATACGACGAGCTAGATAAACAAAATAATACTACTTATCTAAAAAAAAATTGTAAAATAAACTTAATCAACAGTTCTTTAGATCTTAACACATTAAATATTATGTCTAATATTAATGATTAAGTTTATTTTAGTTTTTTTTAGATAAGCAGTAGCAGTGTTATTTTGTTTTAATTATTAGTTTAATATGCACGCATTTGTGTAATTTGTTCATTGCGAATAATTTTAACGTTTACTTTTATTTTTACATTAATTTCGTTTTTGGCTTTGCTGTTTTATATAATAAATAATTACTGTAAGCTGGGGCAAAACCGTAATATGGGGTAAATTCGTTTTGGGGCAAAACCGTAGATGGGGTATATCCGTAGATGGGGCATAACCGTAGATATGGGGCAAATCCGTAAAACATGGGGCAAATCCGTAAATGATGGGGCGAATCCGTCCGTAGTTAAGGCAAAACCGTAGATGGGGCAAATCCGTAGATGGGGCTAAACCGTAGATGGGGAAAATCCGTAGACGGAATGAAACCATTTATGAAGGAAATCCGTCGC